>JAJLXV010000138.1:0-40253 GCA_030571435.1 Myxozyma mucilagina | reverse complement strand
TCTGGGGTCGCGATGCTGCACCTGAAGCTGATGCCTGGAAGGCTAAGGGCCGTCCCATCTGGGGTCGTGCTGCCGATGCCTGGAGGGCCAAAGGACGTCCTATTTGGGGACGCTCTGCAGCTGCTGAAGCCAAGGCTTAAGTGTTGATAGTGAAATCAGCTATCGTGTAACCTTGAAAGTCTTATAGTATTGTATGCGAGACTTTCTCATCGCAATTAGTACTGACTAATTCTCACCAACTATTCCGTCGTTATTGAAATTGTCATTAAGAGAGAAGAAATGTTATCTTGGTTTGTTAAGTTTTTTGTGAAGTTTTTGTTTCCAGTCTTTTATTAGTAGTGAAATAGAGAATAAAGGAAGGTTTTAAACATTATAGCAAATAGACAGACTTTTTCAAAAAGATAGCAGAAACCCTTCGATTGTGTAAAAAAAATAACGCTTCAGATGCCAATCAAGATAGGTAAGGGGAAAGCTTACTGATGTTGCGTTGCAAGAACTACAGGTTACTACTTAGCTTTTGATTGAAGCATCATACTTGACAATGCAGTTACAAGATTAATATTAAAAGGTTACTGCACGTGCACTGTGGTGTTCATAGTATTTTGCAAGACCGGTCATGAGCAGGGATTTTTCGTGTCTAAATTAAAATCCCATAGAGATAAGCAAGGTCCTTTTTGCAAATAGATGCCTAACTTTTTGGCCTCTCTCCATACTAACTTGCTCGCAGATATTGTTAGGTACCTCCTGCTTTTAGGTCAAAAGCAGTACCAAATTGGGAATCTGACCCTCCTACATCAGTACAAAACAGTCCCATCTACTGATTCATCGCGGATATTATGACAAAGGACTCAGAAATAGTACTTTTATGTGGTCGAAAGATGCAAAATTTTCAATTCAATCTCTCCAAGTTGGTGCAATAACTCTTTGCAAGCAGGGTGAAATGGTGTCTAATATGCTTGCTTTTAGAAAGGTACTACTGTTTTTAACTCAACGAAAAGATTTATAACATAAAGTAAGAATAAAATTGGGTATCCTCCCAGTAAGAAAGAAATAAAAAGCAGAATAAGACAGGAAGGCAAAACGAATAGTCAAGATAAAGATGAGGGTTCATATAAAAGTAAGAGAGTACACATTGCAACACAAATATAGATAGCAAAGATCACAATGAAAACAAAAGTAGGAATGCGTAAAACTGAGGAAAGCTAGCCGTGTCTTAAACAAAATCTAATAAATCTGATAGAAAAGTAGTTCTGAAATTTTGAAACAACTTAACTTTGTACATTACAAATCTCATCCCTTAGGCAAACTTATAATTGTTCGGCCGCCGGCGCAAATCAGCGCCAAGGGATTTAAGGTTAGATTAACAAGAGTTTTTCAAGCGGAAGAATTTAAAGCTTGACTAAAGGCATGCTAAATCAAGCCTCACATTAGCCCCACGTGTTTGAATAACGCGTTCCTAAGATCGTTAGCATAGCGCGGCATCAGTGCTTAACTTTAAGTCTCATAATATGCTTGCCGGCTCCGGGCTATGCATCTATTGTGACGCCTAGCGAAAAAGCTGAGAGTGCTTATTTAGAGCTAACGTAGCGACTGAGTCATTCCATAAGTTTACGTTAAAGTTGATAAGCTTCGATTAATGTCATAACACACGACTCGATGATATCATCTGAATAAGAGCGAATATCGACGTTAGTTGAACTGAACTCTGAGATAATTCCAAAGCTTAATCTGTAGGAGATGAAATTACTATCAAATCATATTCGCGCACATGTCAATCGGAAGTGGCTAGCAGCTGTCAAACCGGAGAAATGCAAAGGTACACATTCTACATTCCTTTAACCTTAATATAAACTTCTTACCTAAATGTTCGGAATTTCAGATCACTAATAGCCTCTTGTTGGTTGGACATGATCTGTGGTATGCACGTGCTGACTTATGTTGTTTCTGTTGCTCTACATGCTAACACGATTCTTGCATCTTTCATTCGAAAACTTGTAACACAGCCCCGACAGACAGTACAAGTGTCAGCTGTCAAAAAATATCTAGTACTTCAAGAAAACACGGGCCAACTCAAGAGAGTATAACTAGAAGGAGATATTCCCTTCCAAATAAAAATGTTGACCGCAACCTTTGCAGTCTCAGCTATTTGACAAACACTTGCTTTTGTGCCGCAATGGTTATGTTTTCTAAAATTGCTCTGGCTCAGGCCGTGATCATTGGATCAACTGTTGCTTCTTGCGCATCTATTGCTTCTGAAGTCACAAGCGATGGCTTATCTCAAATTAAGCACATTGTTCTGTTCATGCAGGAAAATCGTGCCTTTGACCATTACTACGGTACCATGGCTGGTGTTCGTGGATTCAAAGACCCCAACGTCAAAATTACTGATGGAAAACCCGTCTGGTATCAGCCTAGCCCAAGTTCTGAAGCTGAGTATATTCTTCCGTGGTATTTGAGTGGTGCCGATGGTTCCTACGCCGAAAGCGCACAGTGCTTGGTCGCTGGTAGCAACGACTGGACTCCTAACCACAATGCCTGGAACTTTGGCAAAATCAATGGTATATATAAGTTTTTGTATTACTTCAATTGAGTCTAATACTTTCATAGCCTGGGCTACGCATAACACTCCTTGGTCATGGGGTTACTTCAAGCGTAGTGACATTCCTACTCACTTCGGAATCGTTGAGGGATGGACTGTTGGTGACATGTACCAAGAGAGTGTCATTGGTAAGCTTACCTTTTCATTTCGGTTTTTTTTACTCACAAAACTTAGGTCCTACCAATCCTAACCGTGTAACATGGGTTTCTGGTACTATCAACATTGATGGATCTGTAGGAAACCCGGAGACTAGTGGAGGACTATACATTGAAAACTACGAAACCAAAGGTTGCGAAACTGGCCCTACTGGAACCAAATATGCATGCTACCCTCTTACCTGGAAAACGGTTCCTGAGCATCTTGAGGAGGCTGGTATTTCATGGTTTGTCTACCAAGACGAAGATAACTTTGATGATAATCCGTTTGCTTGGTTTGCTCAGTACCAAGACGCTGATGCTGACTCTGTTCTTGCCAAGAAGGGTCTTGGATACGGAGGTCTTGAGAAGTTTTACGAACAGGCTGCTGCTGGAACCCTTCCTCAAGTTTCTTACATTGTTGGTCCAGCCGAGCTTTCGGAACATCCTCCTTACCAACCTCTTGACGGTGCCTGGCTTCAGCAGAGAGTACTCGACGCCGTCACAAAATCTCCTGCTTACAAGGAAACCGTTCTTATCTACTCTTATGATGAGACTGGAGGCTTTGGTGATCATGTTCCTCCTGTTCTTTCTCCTGAAGGCACTAAAGGAGAGTGGTTTGTTGGTAAGTAGAGTACAATATACTGAAAGGGATGGCTAACACTAACAGATCCTGAAACCAAATCCACCGCTCTTGTTCCCGCTGGACCTGGTTTCCGTGTTCCTTTCTATGTTGTATCTCCTTGGACTCGCGGAGGAAAAGTTTTCACTGAGCCCTCTGATCATAACTCTCAGATTCTGTTCCTTGAACAATGGGCCAAAGCTATCGGCAAGGAATTTAAATCTACTGAAATGTCTCCATGGAGACGTGAACATATGTCTAACCTTGTCAACATGTTTGATTTTAAGAACGTAAGTTTTGGCTAGTCTCATATGTTTGTCTCAACTATTAACTGTGTGATTTTTAGCCTGATTACTCTGTTCCAGTAATCGCAAACACTTCGTACCCTCATACTTCTTCCCCAGGCGAATACGATGGATATTCTGTCTGCCAAAAGAAATTTGCTTCTCTTTCAAATCAGCGCACTCCTGTGCCTTACGGAAAGCAAACAGAGAAGGATTCTCTTGTTGTTGAAGAGGGTTACAAACAAGTTCGTGGACAGCTCACGGAAGGTCGTTACCTCGTTTTTACTCAGGCGGTTGATGGAAAAGAGCTCGCTCTTGTTTCACACTATGACTCTGTTTACTTGAAGAACTCGGCTACTGCTGGAGATTATTCCAACAAGATTCAGCGCTTTATTCTTATTCAGGTCGGCGATGAGTTTTCGGACGAGTTTTACATCAAGTCTATTCACAACAAATATCTCCATCACTCTGGAGAATTTTACGCTTCAAAGGCTGAGGCTTCCGTGTTTACCATTGATTTCACTGCTAGCAAGGGTTACACTATTAAGAGCAAAGATCTCAAAGGGCAGTATTTGTCTCTTCGATCCACAAAGACTTCGCCTACTTTCTCTACTAAGAAGTCATACTTCAACGTTTACTCAGTCTCATACTAAACTATGGGGCAGTTCTGGATAGGAGACACTATGAATGGAGCGTGCAACCTCCGTGAGTTAAATTTTAAAAAGGAAAAAAGGCTAAAATTATGAAAATTATAAGCAAATAAACTATTTTTATTGATTCAATGTGAAAGAAAATTATGTAAGTTTAGTGAATCATAATTAATTCAACATGCCGTAAGTGGAAGATGAAGCATTCTACACAAACTCACAAACTGAAGAGAAAAAGAGAAAACAGAAAATATGTACAACAATCAGTAGCAAGCATAGTGAGATCTGGGAATAAGCATATACTTTTTATTAGCTACTTTAATCAACTTGCAAGTTCATATATGCCCCAATAAATCAAATTGCTGGAGTTGTCAACAGCCAATACGTCTACTACTTACTATCGATAAATCAATCAAGTTAAGTTAATAGACTAAAACAAGTTCGCAAATTTGAAATTAGCAGCAGCATTCAGCTTGGCAAAAACATAACTCATTACTGGTAATTTTAATATCTGGTAATTCAGTGTATGCAATTTTTATTGTATTGCTCAAAATCACCGGCCTATTTTTATTGTCTACAAGCGCCGTATAATTGTCATCTCTCGGAGGTCCATGTCAATCAAAACTAACCCTAATAATACCTTCTTGGGTAACAGCACACGCAAGGATCTTATAATTGCAGTTACCCGGTCTTCTCTCTTGATTGTTATAAACAGTCAAGAAGTTGGTAAAAACTGAAAAACTGTAAATCAAAAAGCGTGTGAGTAGCTCATATACTGGAAGTCTTTTTAACTAAAATAATTGAAGACTTTAAAGGTAAAGCGGTTTTGACATCCTAAGATAAACAGAAGTATTTTTTTTACGCGTCTTGTTTCACGTGATAACGCGTTAATCTAAATGGAACACGTGAGAGTTGTACACGTAATAACATGAGAATCACGCTCATTCCGTGGTATCTTTGATACCTTTAAACTGCAAACACACTATTATAATTAAGTATACTTGATTACTGATATATATATAAAACTACTATAAGATGTCTCTCAATGAATATCGGAGAAGTAGTAACTCCGTACAATCGTCTTCAGTTGCTAGCTCCATCTCTGAGCAGAAAAAGCGACAACTGCGATTATCTAACGGCTATGGAGGTCAATTATCCTTTTCGAAGAGCTCCAAGATAAGAAAAAACAAGTTTGCAAACTCTAGCTTTTGGTCACAGCGTGCTGTTTCCTCTCGTTCATCCTTGAGAAGTTGTCGCTCTACCGCTTCGCCAGCACTCACAGACGTTCTTGAATCAGAAATTACTCATAGTTTCGATAGTTCACCACATCTTTCTAAACAGAACAATTTGGCATTTGTGAGACCTCCGTCGCGTGCGCCTTCTCGTCCTTACTCTGCTATGTCGAATGTAACGTCAGTGGCTGTTAATCGCGTCATATGTGCAATTTCGCAAGGAAGAGGTATTACCGCGACTGTGGGAATGTGTTTCATTTCAATTGACACTGGCGAGTGCATTCTTTGTGAAATTGTTGATACCCAGACATATGTCAAAACAGTTCATAAACTTGCAGTTTGCTCTCCAGTTGAAGTTCTGATACCATCTACAATTTCGAATGACAGTTCCTTACCTGGAGCTCTATCAAAAAATGATTTAGGTGCTACATCTCGTTTCCAGTATTCAGTTTTGATGAAAATTATTGAAGAAAATTTTCCAAATATCAAAATCACAGGAATTTCACGCAAACACTTCAGTGAAAGTGCTGGAAGAGAGTACATTGATGAGCTGGCGTTCAAAGATGATGTAGATAGAATACGTATTCTTATAGCGTCAAAGTAGCACTGCGAGATGAAACTAAACCATATATATAACTGACACGTAAGTAGATACTATGCAGTCTGCGCAGCAGCGGCAGCTATCAGGTACGGTGGAAGATTATAATTAAGAAGCACGACTGACGGGTTAGCCATATTGAGCTCAATCTTAATTTGAAATTTGCGCTCCACAGTCTCCGAGTCAGATACGAAAGTAGCGAAGGTAAGTTGCTGCACTGAATGTTCTAAATGCTTCTAAGAATTAAAAAAAATGACACTAGGGACCATGCTTATAGACTATAACACGATTCGTACATTAGAGCTAATCCAAAATATCACTAATCAAAAGTCTAAGTGCTCTTTACTCGGAATCTTAGATAACACAGGTACCCCTATGGGCGCAAGATTGCTGCGTACTCAACTACTGCAACCACTCACTGGTATATACAATGTGAGATCTGAAGGCAATGAGTTACTGACTAGAAATTGACTATCAGACAAAGACACGATTGAGTCAAGATATGAGGCTGTTGAAGAGCTTTCACGAAACGAGGAGATATTTTTCTCGTCGCAGGCAACTTTGAGATCATTCCAAGATGTCGATAAGCTGCTAACTTCAGTATGGATATTTTAATTGGATCAGAGCTCGTACTAACTAAATTGAGTTGATTTCAATTCCAACCAAACCGTCGTTTAAAAGCTCTGAGCAACGAATCAATTCAATTATAATGTTGAAGCAATCAGTGATTCTGATGAGACAGATATTTCAGGCACTGATACCCGCGCGATCCCATTTGCTGAAGACCATAAGAGATCTCTGTGCCGATCCTGGTGTTTCAGCGGTTAAAGACTTAATTGATGAAAGTATAAATGAAGACTGCAGCTTTGCGAAATCACCAGTTGAATCTAGAAATCAACGATGCTATGCGGTTAAAACAGGAAAAAACGGATTTCTCGATGTTGCTAGACAAACGTATAAAGAAGGCACTGAGGATATTATGGATACCATAGCAAAGTTGAAAGAAGAGTATGCCTTACAAGAAATGGAAGTAAGATTCGAACTTGCGCGAGGCTACTATCTTCGAGTACCAATCGAGACCGCAAGTGGTGACGGACGACGTGATCGATTGCCCGAAGTTTTTGTTAACCAAGCAGTGGTAAAAAGAGGCTACATTGAATGCAGTACACTTGAAATTATGAAAATGAATGGCAAATTGCGAGATTCACTTGCTGAGATCATGTTAATGTCTGAGCAGACCATTGAAATGTTAGTAGAAGAGGTAAGAGACTTTATTCCTGCTTTGTATAAGGCATCGGAAAGTATTGCAGTTTTGGATATTATTGTCTCTTTTGTTCAGTTGTCAACATCTAGTGAGAAAGGGTATACGAGGCCAAATCTATTTGGGTTAAAAAATAGCGCAGGTGACGATGAAAGCACCGTCAGTTCATCAATAACAGTTGGTGGAGAAGAAGAAGATGATATGGCAGTCCTAGCGCTCAAGGGCTCCCGTCATCCAATTAAAGAAATTGTGATGGCAAAAAAAGGATCTCAGTTCATGGAAAATGATGTCTATGCAAGTCCTCGAACTTCTCGGTTTCAGATTATAACAGGGAGTAAAGTTAATTTTTCAAATGCAATAATGAGATACTGATATTTTAAATATAGCTAATATGTCTGGGAAATCGACATACCTGCGTCAAGTGGCACTTTTATGTGTAATGGCGCAAATCGGATCATTTGTACCTGCAGAGAATGCCCAGTTTCCTATCCTCCAAGCCCTTCACGCCCGGGTTTCAGCAGACGAAGATATAGCGGTACCAGAATCAAATGGAAACTCCTCCAATGCTGAGACCGGAATAAGCTCACTTGGCTCGTCTACATTTGCAACAGACATGATTGAAGCTGCATTCATTCTTGCTGTATCAAAACCGCGTACTCTTGTTTTGATCGATGAGATGGGCCGCGGATCGTCGGTAAGAGACGGACTGGCAATTACTACCGCGATTGCAGAAGCACTTGTTGATAGAGGTGCCTTTGTACTGTTTGCGACACATTTCAAAGAAGTTGCCGCAGTGTTGAGCGGACGAGGAGGCGTTGCTGAGTTGCATATGCGGGTTGAAACAAAAGAGGAAAACGGTAGCTCAAAATTGAAAATGCTGTACAAAATTGCTGATGGGCGGGTCTCCCAAACTTCTCACTACGGTCTGAAACTAGCGAGGGTACTTCCGTTTCCTAGTCAGATGCTAGACCGAGCAGAACAAATCTCTGATATGATAAATGCGAAGGCAAAAGCTCACGCTTCCGGAGAGAGTGGCGCGGTAAAAACCAGAGTAATCAAGAGACGAAGAGCAATGTTAGATTTGCTGACTAGTTTGAAAGGAGTTTGGAAGTACTGTGAAGAGAAGTTTGAGAAAGATGCGTTACTTGATGACGAAAAGAAGAAAACTGAAGAAGTTCTAGGGCGGTGGTTATCAAACATGCAAGAGAAGTTTGTGGTGAAAATGACAGAATCAATTAAATCAGGTCAAACCTTTGCTTATAATTAATACAAGATGGCTATAACTTTGTTTTTATGATTTGTGTAACTGTTTCAGTGATAATTGACATCACGTATGTATTTGTCTACATAACAATTGTCACAGCGAGACAATAAGATCTGGCGGTTAGACAAAGTCTTAGATTAAAGACGGGCGTGCGTCATTTAAGTTCGCATAAGACCCACGCGAGACACGTGTCTGATTCATATTAGCAGCCGCAAGAGCCACGCGCAGAGATTTATTCAAGAAAGAGAAAAGATAAGGATGAGCGGCATCATGTAGAGATATCCGCTACAGTCCAATGTCCGGACCGATACGAACCAGATAAGTTGCCTAAAGATGGGCGCTTGACGGAATTTGCCGTGAGCAGATTAGGCACAAGTGCGATAGCGGCGTGCGCACGGACAATCGGCTTGGCTGCGAATAGTGCCATATTCTTTGATCTAGAGAAAAGGGGTCTGCTCAATTGTCGTTCTCGACAGCAGTTGAGCAAAAGAATGCCGCCATCACCTCCGCCTGCTCTCAATCCGTTGGCGAGCAACTACAACTATCAGATGTATCCGAACAATCCGATTTCTCCGTCAGCAGCGGCATCGGCACCGATACCGGCGGCTTTGCAGATGCACCCGCCGTACTATCAGCATAATCAGCAGAGCCAGCAGCAGCAGAACCCGACATTACCATTGCAAGTGCTGCCTCAACCACAAGAGCTGTTGCAGCAACAGCAGCAGCAAGAGCATACGCAACTGGTGCACCAGCAACCCCCACCCCAGCGCCAGTATCAGTTGCCTTCCCCTAAACAATACGTTATGCATCAGAACGTTCAGCAGTCGTACAACCCGCAGCATACCCCGCCACTGGTTTCACAGCCGTCGTACGCACAGTACCCGTACGCACAACAACACCAGCAAACTCTTCGCCCACCTTTCAATGATCCAAAGGAGCCTTACATTTACACGCTTAAAGTTGTTCAGCAACCGATCCGTGCACGTATGTGCGGATTTGGCGATAAAGTACGAAAAGCGTAAAATCCTGACTGCTTTTGGCTAACTTGCGAATTTCAATAGGACCGACGACCTATTACTCCACCTCCTTGCATTCAACTTCTGATAACAGACAAAGCCACCGGCCGTGACGCAGATATTGCCAAACTAGATGTCTCGTTCTACGCACTCACAGTAGAACTGTGGTCTATTGATGAGACTACCAATCTTTCGATTGTGTCTACACTTCCTTTAGCAAGTGGAGCGAATAATCCGCCCCCGCCTCCCCAAATTACTTACCGAAACGGTTCATCTCCTACAGCCGTTGTCCCGGCAAATGCTCGTGCGCCGACACCTACGTTTGTTGCGCCTCCAATTAAAAATTTGATTGGCTCCGTTGTGGCTACAGCTTTCAAACTTCATGATCCCCAAGGTAATCTTGGTGTTTGGTTTATTCTACAGGATCTCTCAGTCCGTACTGAGGGCGAGTTCAGACTTAAAGCATCATTTGTGAATCTTGGGTCTCCGGCAAGTGAGGCGAAGCTAAGGGCAAACTCGTCAATTGCATTGTCACAACAAGCACAGCATCTACATGAGATGACTACGCACTCGGGACAACCGGTGATGGTAGTGAACACTGGAACAGCGCATATACAGGCTACATGCTTTTCTCACCCGTTCCGCGTATACATCGCCAAGAAATTTCCTGGAGTGATTGAAAGTACGGAGCTCAGTAGGTGTTTTGCAATGCAAGGTATTAAAATACCAATCAGAAAGGATCAAAAGAAGAGCAATGCTGCTAATACAGCTTCGGCTTAGTATTACGGCGCCTGACTCGCAAACTGAGTACGTTATTTTGAGAGGTGCCTATGTACGGTGGATTTTGGAGTTCATGTCCTGGATAGTATAATATGGATGTCATTTGGGCCTGTAATTGTGAGTTTTCTGTTTTTTTGGAACTAGTATGACAGCATAAAAAAGTCTACATGGTTTTTCTTCTTGGATACATTTTTTTTTTCGGATACACTTTTTTTTAGATACATTTATTTTTTATTCATTTCATTAGCTTCTATTGGATTATCTGATTCATACAATGAAGCCTAGATTTATATAGGCCTAGCCTAATAGTTTCTATAATGACTATAATGTGAGAATGAAAAAGTATGAATATGTTACACATGAATAAGAATATCGTCGTATAAGTGTACGTGAGGGGGTGTACAGCTGAGTGTGTAATCACATCCACTTGTTACACCAACTGCACAAGCAGTGGTCGCGGACGGATAAAGCATTCAAAAAAGATGCAAACCTCTGTTTTATTAGAAACATTGATAATTTTTAAGCAAGAAAAAATTGAGCTTACGACTGGCGCCTTTTCATTTATTGGTCGTCTGCATATTTGACAGTGTATTTTATTGCCGTAGTTTGACTGTTCGTGAGCACGATCACGTAGAAGTTCCATGCGATGACAGGCGGTGCAGATCCAGCCTAATAAAGTCAGAACAGTTGCAAGAGTAAAATTCAAAAATACGTACGAATAGATGTTGAACATTCACATCTTGATTGCTGTAAAGATGGTCTGCAGTTGATGCACACAGGACGTGATCTGGAACTAAAAGTATTGGTGTGCGCAATACCCGGTATACAGCGCTAACTAGTCAAAATCTTTTCAGGAAGCCATAAAAAATGGAGTAACGTACGAGACAAATCACTTTCTCGCACCGAAAACAATGGCCTCGTTCGCTTGCTTGAGCCGCACGGCAAGCTTCAGTTGCAATATCGCATTGAATGGTGCTATGAAGAAGGTCCAGATAATATTGTGGAGAATAAGTGAGAGTTTGGTAAGTGTATTTGCACAGTAATCTTAAATTAGGTATGTCTGTATGTCCAATGTGTGTAGCAAGTGCTGTAGCTATTGGTGGAGTTGCTAAGATGTGGAGGAATGATAACACAGTTTCCTGATGCGGCATAACCTCTTGCTCTTCAGAGATGAAGTCATCGACGATACCATAATTTTTCTCTGTCAACATCCCATTGTACACACTACTGTTAGCACCCCTATTATTCTTAACTGGAAAGTGGTCGGACGGAGGTGTTGGAACTGTTGAAGATGACCAAAGGGAGAGTCCGCTGGAGAATGAAGACGACGCTGGGGAGTCCGACCGCAGTGCACAAGCGTCAATGGACTCAGCGTACTCTGTTGGGCCATCTGACACCGCCATTACATACCACTGAGTGACACTCAAACCCCACTGTAAACAGATATTTAACGCTTGCTTAGATTTCAATTGAAACCATATGAAAGGCACGCATTTGCCCGCCTGCCGGTTTCAGTGGAAAATAAATATTGTCTGATGGCTGCACACGCGATAAACTCACCTCATAAACTCCCAACCGCTCTTTCCATATTTGGAAGTTGTTCATAGTTGGTACCCTAAACAGCTAGAACTCCATCTCTAAATGCGCCGCATGTGACCTAAAATACGTTGGGAGTGCTCTATACTACTGACAACCGACCCCGCGATTTTTGCCCCGCGGCTCAGGCAACGCTACCCGAAGACACCCTCCTACTCTATCCGTGTTCTTGCCACTATTCCAGCTCGTTGCGGCCTTTAGATGCGGTGAAAAATGCCGAGTAGGAACCCGCTTGATTTAGATCTGCTCGGGCGCAGTGATGCTGCTATCTTGGATCACATTCGTGATTCAAAGGTGCCTGGCGCGATTGTTCCTGGGCAGGCTATTGTCGAAACTGAGTCTCCCACTCGCAATTTGACCTCAGAATTCACCCGGTTCCGTGAACAACCTGTTGCATTTCTGACTGACTTGGGCAAACATATTGCTGGTACGACTTACCGTTCATATGACAACTATGTCGGCAGAAAAATATACTATCATGGGTTCACTGCTGAAATGAAAGCTGCGGTACTGCGCAATTCACTTTTACGCGCTCGTATCGAGACTCTTGCAGACCGCAGTACTCGAGAATCACCATACTGGCGCGACGCAACTCCAGAGCAGCGAGCGAAAAGACGCGCCAAAGTCGTCCAATGGCTTGAAGAAGTTACATCTGAACTTGCCCAACAAATGATCTGCAAGTTCGAACACAAGCGTATCGTGCGTGTTGCTTATTATATCGTCATGCAGATTTTGGCTCGCTCATATAACCAAGGACTGCATGTCAATGCAGAGGAAATTGCAAATCTAAAGAAAACAGCTGCCATGGCTGCAGAGAAAGGACAGAGTCTAGTTTTTCTGCCATGTCATCGCTCTCATATCGATTACGTATGCATGCAAGCTCTGTGTTTCCGTGTCGGTATATCATTACCGACTATTGTGGCTGGAGAGAATTTAAATTTTGCTGTTATAGGTCCTGCATTAAATGTTTGTTTAACTTTCAGATTTTTGATCAAGAACTAATGACTGACTCCAACAGAATCTGGGTGCCATGTGGATGAGGCGCTCTTTTGGGGACGATCAACTTTACAGCGCTCTTATTCAAGCTTATGTCGACACTCTTCTTTCAGGAGGCTACAATTTTGAGTGTTTCATTGAAGGAGGTCGATCACGGCTAGGCAAACTACTACCACCAAAGTTCGGTATACTTAAGTTCATCTTTGATACTGTTCTCTCCGGTCGTACGGAAGATTGCTGGATAGTTCCCGTCTCAACACAATACGATCGTGTTATAGAGACTGAAAGCTATATCAGTGAACTGTTAGGCCGCAAAAAGCAAAAGGAAACATTACGAGAGTTTTTTAATGCTCGTGAGATCTTATCGTTGAAATTGGGTCGGGTTGACGTACGTTTCCATGAGCCTTGGAGTCTGAAGGGATATATCACAAATCAACTAGAATGTTTTGCCGAAAACGGTACTCCTCCTTTAACTTTTGAGCAAACTGCGCTTGATATTCCACTGAGAACTCGTATTTTGCGTTCAATGGGATACAAAGTTTTGTCTGATATCAATGAAGCTTCTGTTGTAATGCCGACTGCACTGATCGGTACAGCTTTACTGACAATCAGAGGAAGAGGTGTTGGACATTCAGAGCTAATTCGTCGTATTGAATGGCTTTGTCTTAGAATTAGAGAGCGAGGAGGTCGAGTAGCAGATTTCGAATCGCTAACAATGGACCAAGTGGTTGATCGAGGACTGGAAGTTTTAGGACCATTGATTGGTATTTCAGGAAGCGACGGAACCTTGTTAGAGCGTACTTATTATGCTGCCGACCGGTTCCAGCTATCATTTTATCGAAATATGGTCATGCATTTGTTTGTCGCGGACGCTATAGTTGCCGTTGCTATGTATACCAAAGTCAAACAGGGTGGTGGACCGGCCATGCAGCGTGTGCCGATAAAATATCTATTTGAGCAAACTCAGTGGTTATCGAATCTGTTAGCTAGTGAATTTGTTTATGTTCAACAACCCGGAGGTATTCGAGCTAATTTCTGGGAAAGTATTCAGATTTTAAGAGACCAAGGAGTAATTTCAATAAGCGAAGATGGCGCAGTTGAACTGAGTACTCAAGAACGAAGTCGTGGACGAGAATTTTTCGACTTTTACTGCTTTTTGTTATGGCCTTTTTGTGATGGATATTGGTTTGCTGCTGCTTCTTTGTTTATGCTTACCCCGGTTGCTGAAGATCGTGTGCACGAATCTACAGCTACTGGGTCAGACGAAACATTGTGGGTTGAGGTCAACGAATTTTTGGAAGTTGCGCAGCTTCTAGGTAAAACTGTATACGCCCAAGGAGATCTCTCTTATTTGGAAGCAGTCAACAAAGAGGTTTTACGTTCAGCTTTTAACGAATTTGAAGCCCAAGGTGTGATTGTAGTGCGCCGATCAAAATCTGGCAGAACTCCAGCGATATTGTCACTAGCACCAAAATGGTTACCAACTCGCTATGATTCTAATGATTCGAATTCAACAGTCAATTCAGAAGGAACTTTTTCAATAACCTCTAGGATTAAGCCCGAAGGATTATTATGGGAGTACGTCGAACGTATATCTGTTTTTAGAAGAGAGGGAAAGAATAGGAGAGATTCACCTACAGTCAGCATGAGAGTGCTTTCTCTTGCTGACGAAGCCGGTAGAAGGTTAAAGAAACGAAGCGTACAAAGTGTTGAAGAGGCTAAACGACCGGAAAAGGATGCTCTTGTTACAGTCAGTCGTGAACGACGTTATGTCAAGCTATGAAGCAAAATTTAATTTATTGTCAACTTTTAAAAACGCAGTTTAAGGACCTGACATTGTGCATCACTCTGGAAAGATTCCTGTTAGATACTCGTCACCTGGTAATTTTTTGACCAGCGACTCGCCCAGTTCCCGCTCTATTTTACATTGTTCTATCATTTGCTCATTAACCAGGGATTTGTCGAGCTGATCAACTCCGATTGCAAACTGCATCATCATACCCGCGCGTAAATGCCATAAAATATGACAATGAAACGCCCAAAATCCTGGATTATCTGCCACAAACCTAACAACTGCGTGACCTAATCGCGGCACAGTAATCGTATCGCGCGGAACCACATCTTTAGTTTTGTAGGTGTCAATGTATTTTGGCTTCCAATGGCCCAGGCCAGCATCTGCCGAATGCGTACGAAGAAGGAACATCTCGTGACCATGAAGATGGAAGGGATGTGCTGATTCATCAGGGTTATGAATTACTAGTTCCACAACAGTTGGGTTATTGCTGTCTTTTGAGATGCTTACAGGAGCTATAAGCTGATCACCACCCCATTGTGGAGAGTTGGCCTTTCCGCCAACGGTAGGAACAGGCACAGTATCATTTGCGTCAACCAGTCCAAGTTCAACATGCAAATTAGGTGCACCGATAGCGGGCATGAAAGAAGTGCGGTTGATAAAACCAAAAGGTGCAAGATTGACTCGTTCAAGTTTTAACGTTTTTGTGTGGATTTCAATCCGCTCGGTCATTTCTGGCACAATCATATCAGCAAACGGTCCGGTAGCCACAGGTTTCAGCATTTCTGAGTCAAGATCAATGCAGTGTTCTGGTCTCAAAATATCCTCCCAAGGTACAGATTCAGTAGCTCCTGGCTGACGCTTCAAAAGGCTTCTGACTCGCGCACTTGCTCTAACAAGCATTGCTTTTCTTGATAAAAGTCGAGCAGCTTTCGGTGAATCTAACAACTTAATTCGCCCTCTGATCTCCGGATCTAATACTGGATTATGGTAGTTAAAACAATTCGTGTTCATAGCAGCTCTGATAGTCACATCTTCCAACCCTGTCTCCGATGCTGTAATAATTGTAGAATAGCGCTGACCAGGAGCAATTGGGATAAAGTGCACATCCAGCGGTTCAGTCTCGCTACTATCCGCCTCAATCACAGTTAAAACGTGCTGGTCCACAGAAAAGAGGACTTCTGCCAAAGCACCTCCGTTTATGACTCGTAACCTGTAACGTTTCCCACGCGCAAAGTTGAACTGAAACGGATACAAGTTCGCTTTCTTGTCGCATTTGAAGGTTTCAATTGCTCGATCGCAAATATTCTCTGATCCAATTCCGTTTATCAATCCGTTTTCTGGTACAGGTTCAAATCCTGCCGCTGGGCGTGAAAGATAAAACTGGTATCTTTCCTCACCTGTGGCATGATAGTAATCTTGAATGAACAGAATGACTTCGTCGTCGTAATCTTTACCAATCTGATGCTGATCATTGACCGGATCATACACAATCATAGCTCCTGCCATTCCATCTATGCGTTGTGTAAACGAATGTGAATGCCACCAGAATGTACCTGATTGCTCCAATACAAACTTATAAGTAAAAGATTGTCCTGGGTGTATTCCACATTGAGTAACTCCCGGGACGCCATCCATAGAGTTTGAACCACGATGGTGAATTCCGTGGAAATGAACAGAGGTAGATTCATTCAAATGATTGTTGACGTGTACAACTATAGTGTCACCAATGTTGGCGCGTATAGTTGGCCCAGGCATTAAGTTATTTACCAGAACGTGCCGTTTTAAAACTCCATCCGGATTCGTAGATTCTGAATGAGCAACATTGAAGGTGTATTCTCTAACAGTCGGAGCAGTCGACTTGAGAACTGCTTGCAACTCACTAAAGTCGTTCACATGGCAAGCAGTCTTACAAGTGTTGTTCTCAACAGTCGCGAAATCCCGTGTTTGCGACGGTATAGCTGTAGGGAACAAAAGTAGTCCGCCGACAAGTAGCACTAGCACTACCAAAATGCGTAATCTTGCCATATGGCGAAAACGCGGCCGAGTCGACATGTTTCCTGGTTATCCCAGGAAGACCCTCTCTTATGTTTTTGGAGAAAAATCATGGTAGCCATCG
Source organism: Myxozyma mucilagina (assembly GCA_030571435.1). Taxonomy (NCBI): domain Eukaryota; kingdom Fungi; phylum Ascomycota; class Lipomycetes; order Lipomycetales; family Lipomycetaceae; genus Myxozyma; species Myxozyma mucilagina. The sequence continues at coordinate 23,313 of JAJLXV010000138.1, read as the reverse complement.
AGCGGTATTAAACTCTTACAAATGTTGAATTACTGCTCCTCAGTGTCCACTTTATTCAGGCAACCTACAGACTAACGCAGTTAGGTGCACGTGTTTAACGCCGCAGTCCGAAAGGCTCTATAAGCTTTAAATTGAACGTTTTCACTTCCGGAGAATGTTGAGCGAACTGATATCTGAACCCCTTTGAAAATAGTTCTTTCATTTAAAATGCAGAAGCATGATTTGCTAAAATTTTCCTGACGTTCCAAATAGAGTCACCGCCACCAAGCATGTACTGCGCTTTAGTCAAATCAAGCGTTACTTGGCACGCTTCTTCAGTTCGCCTAATATTGCACCCTGAACTTTAATAAAAACGATTCACCTCTAATAATCTATTTATCCTTAGTCTAATTTCAACACTACGCTTTCGTAGGGATATGAAGTGACTGTTTTCGTCACCTCCTTCAATCCCATATTATTCAAAATAATTCTAGAGCTATTTGCAAACTTTTCCGGGAGAGTCCATTCTACGGGCTCTTCGCTAAAAGATAAGACAACAAGCGCCGCTGTATCTTCGTATACACGTTCGTAAGCGAAGACACGCTTATTCGGCTCATCGATCAACTCAAAGGAGCCGTAAACAAAAATATCTATCTCGCTTTTGCGAAGGTCTAGCACAGCTCTCCAATACTGATATACACTAGTGGAGTCGTTAATTTGGCTTGCAGCATTCCACTCCTTGTAATCATCGTTGACATCCATCCACGGGGTACCTGTTGTGAAGCCTGCGTTCAAAGAGTCATCCCACTGCATGGGTGTGCGAGCATTATCGCGAGCCTTCAGGTTGATTTCCTTCATAATCTTTTCAAGATATTCCGGAGTAGCGCCCGCATTCAAAAAGCTAGAGTAATCGGTTAATGAGTAATCATTGAGACAGATATGGTAAAATTTACCTGTTATAAAATGCAACTGTCCATAAGTCTCTGTATTTAGAAATGTTCCATGTACTAGGTACGTTGGCCATCCCAAGTTCCTGCCCTTGGTACACGAAAACAGTGCCGCTCATCAGTCCCAAGAATGTAGCGAGCATTTTAGCGGAAACTTCGCGGAACTCAGGTTTATCGGAGCCAAAACGAGACACTGACCGTCCCTGGTCATGGTTCTCTAGATACAATGCATTCCATCCATCATGATCATACATGTAAGTCTGCCACTTATACATAATGGTTTTCAGATCAGATAAAGGCCAGTTTCTCGGAAAGAAACGGCCTTCAGCGCCTGAATCAATATCTACATGCTCAAACTGAAAAACCATGCTTAGCTCTTTCCGCTCCTCAGCCACGACTTTAATAACTTCCGCCGGGTCCTTGAATGCGCCCATTTCTCCAACGCTGAATGCGTCATATTCAGTCAATATCGCTCCAATTACTTTCAAAAATTCGTGCATTCTAGGCCCGTTGGCATAATGAGCGGTTGCAGATTGGAACTCATCATTGTGATCAACAAGCAATGCATCAGGATAATTGATGTCTTTGCTGATGTAATTGATAGCATCTAATCGAAATCCATCAACTCCTCTATCAAGCCAAAATCTCATAATATCTAACACTTCTTGCCGAACAGCTGAATTTTCCCAGTTAAGATCAGGTTGTGATTTATCAAAGAGATGAAGGTAATACTCATCACTTGCTTTATCATATTCCCAGACTGAACCGCCAAATTCGGAACGCCAGTTGTTTGGTCTAACACGTTCTCCATTGTGTCCAAATTTAGGTTTCCGCCATATGTAATAGTCGCGGTACGGACTCGTCTTATCAGATATAGCAGTTTTGAACCATTCATGCTACATATCAGTTAGACATGATCTTTGCAAAACCATAAAGCGGTCTTATTATCTGATCGGATGTATGGTTCACCACCAAATCCATGATAAGTTTCAATCCACGACTATGTAATCCTTCAACTAATTGATCGAGATCGGCGAGAGTTCCATATTTTGGATCAATGTCACGATAATCTGAGATATCGTAACCCATATCCACGTTCGGCGTTCTATAGCATGGGCAAATCCAAACAATATCTACTCCTAAATTTTTAATGTAATCCAGTTTCGATATAATGCCTTGAAGATCTCCCATCCCACTCCCCGTAGTATCCCTAAAAGAGGAGGGATAGATTTGATACACGTTCTGCTCTTTCCACCATTTTCTTGTAGGAGTCATTCTCGCCACTCGCTTCAAGCTTTGCAAAATAATCTTGCAAAATGTGTACGGAAGTACAATACAGAGGTGGAAAGGCGGCCATTGTCTTTATAAATCTAAACTATCAAAAATGCCACCTTTTGCAGATCCTATGTCATCGATTGCAGATTACAAGTCACGTGAAAGAAAAACGACAAGTGAGAATGATTGCTTATTCTTTCTATCTTTTATGGATTTCATATCGATAATGCACTTAACTATAACTGCTAGATGCCGCTTCGACATATGATTGTTAAGTCAAATTAGCGTAGTTAAGTTCGTAGGCAGTTAATTAATTTTGACATTGGCCGATACTTAAGTCAAGCGCCTCACATGAGCCATTTCCCAATCGGCTAAATTCTGCTTGCAAGCAGAATTTCCAAGTTTGTTAAACAGTCACAAACAGTTTATCAAAAATCGCTTAATAAAGTGCTTTGAAGACTGGCACGTGGATCTTTTGTATGTAGTCAAAATCTCAATACTTAAAAGTGAACGCTCGCAGGTCAATAATTATTGTTTAGCAGCAACCAAAAGCTTTCGGGAGTTCCTTGAAATGCTTTACTACCATCAAAATCTATCTTATTTCATTGAACTCAAAACACCCAAACTCATAATTACATAACATACTTCAACCTAAACGCCTAATACTATCTAGTTGTCTTCGAAGATTTTTGATTATCCTCTAAAGATTTCTTCTCTCTCAGTTGCGCCAAAATACCTCCCGAGCTGATTCTTGGTCCAGATTTGGCGCCTAATCTTCCCAAGAAGGACGTGCGAGAGTTTTCAGCACTAGGTGATGAAGGAGCAGTGCTTGGTTCACGCGAAGAAGCACGAGAGTCACCCCGGGATGAGGATAAAATTCCGGGGCGAGGTGAATTTCGTGGGCGGACTGGATCACGACCGGCAATGCCGCTTCGCCCTGTCCATGTCGGGGTTCCAACATCCGCGTGTCTTGTTGCACGTCGAGATTCGCGTAACGCTTTTGCTGCATCTGCAGCAATCCTTTCGGCTTCCCGTTCGACTAAAATGACATCTGGACGAGAAGCATTCATGATTTCGTCGTGCTCGAGAGCACTGTGGACTCCCGAACGCGCAAATAAGCTCTCCATAATTCCAGCGTCAGTTGCTTCGTCGTCTTCTTTTTTGGTATCAGCATCGTTTGGTGCATCTTTGTTGTTATCCTCGCCGGTTTGACTGTTTAAAGTTAGAGATGCATTCCTATCCATATATGAGGTGACTCACTATTTTTCAACTCCGGCAACGCCAGTCAATTGCCTTACAGCTTCACTCTCCTTAACCTTCTTTTTCTTATTAGCATCTGCCGCTTCCAGATTTTCTTTGTTTATTTGAATTTCAGCACCGGCAAATAATGTTCCAGTTTCAGTCCCTTCCTCCTCGGAATCGCCAAGACTAAACAGATCGTGTAAATCATTGTTCTTAAAAAAACGGCGCTGTTTGGGATCTTTCAAGATTTTATTGGTAAGAAACTGTTTGAAGATCTGCCGATGGTAGATTTTTTCCTCGATAGTACCTGAGACCATCAATCGATAAATTGCGACTTGCTTTTGTTGTCCTAATCTCCAAGCCCGTTCACGCGCCTGAACATCAGTAGAAGGGTTCCAATCTGGATCATAAATAATCACTCTGTTAGCTCCAGTAAGATTAATTCCTAATCCACCGACTCTGGTAGTAAGCAAAAACACATCAATCTCAGGCGTGTTATTATATTCGTCAACTAAAGTTTGACGCGATCCTATTGGAGTGGAGCCATCCATTCGTAGATATCTAATGTCGGGAAGCGAGCTAATAAATTTTTCCAGTATATCCAGCATTTGGCGTGTTTGACAAAACAATAATGCCCTGTGGCCTTGCTTCTTCCATAAAAGAACAAGACTCTTGACAACCTGCATCTTTCCGGATTTTCGAGGAGAACCATAATCGTAATCTGCTTTCCTGCTCAAAATCTCACGACTGACCAAATCTGGATGATTACATATCTTTCGTAAAATGTCCACACCAAACAAAACCTGTCGTTTTCCAGATAAAATTGATGACATGTCACCGCTTTTCAAAAACTTCACGTAGGCTTCACGTTGAGATGGAGTAAGCTTACAGAATAGAACCTGTTCTGTTTTCTTTGGTAGATCAGCTGCAACATCAATCTTCATACGGCGAAGAAGATATGGTGAAATCAAATCGCGTAACACAACAGCACATTTGTAAGCAGTCTGAACTTGCACATTGGTAGCATTCGCATAACCACCTATGTTAATTGGAATCGAAAATTGCTGCTGAAATACAGGAAGAGTGCCTAATCGCCCAGGGCTAACAAAGTCAAACAGACTCCAGAGCTCTGTAAGATTATTCTGTAACGGCGTTCCAGACAAAATGATGCGATGTGGAGTTTTGACCTGCTTGCAGACCAACGAAATGTCAGAGTCTGGATTTCTAATTTTGTGTCCTTCATCCAACACACAGTACCCCCATTCCTTCGGTAAAATGGCATCCCGATATATTTGCATTCCAACATACGTAGTTATCAAAACATGTCCTTTAGCTACTACTCTATTGACAAGCCGTTTGACCCCTTGGCTAGATTTTGAGTCAATTAGCTTTCCTTGCCTCTTACTTAGTTGACGATCAAGTTCGTCAGCTTGTCCTGCATTTTTCAACATTCCTGTACCACTAGAGTGTAAAATCACCGCACGAAAGGGGGGCCACCACCGGTGCAACTCGTTTACCCACTGCTTCATGACCGTAGCAGGACAAACAATCAGTACAGGTTTCTTTAACTTTCCGCTGTAGTGAAGACCTGCAATAAACGAGATAATCTGGATAGTTTTCCCAAGGCCCTAATTAAACATTCGTATTAATAACAACAGTGAACACGACAATCTATTCCTGAAATCTCACCATTTCGTCGCCGATAATTCCTCCAGTTCTTTGCGAGTATAGCTCCCAGAGCCACTGAACGCATGTTTTCTGATAATCGAATAAACTCGCATGGATATCACCAGGTAGTCTGTAGCCACCATCAAACACCAAATCTTTGATTTTTGGATGTCTTCTGTACCACTCTTCTGTATCAGAGTCCGACTGGTCGTCATTGTCATTTGACGCCTTACTTTCTGTGCGACGAAGTTTTTTACGAAATGCCGAGCGTTTCGACACCCATTTTTGAAGACGTTCTTTATAGTAAGCTTCATCTCCATCATCAAGTTCTGGCAACTCTTCTTTTGCTTCGTTTGATGTCTTTTTGTTAGTCTTTTTCTTTGATTTTGAACGGTCTACCTCAAAATCATCGTCATCCATTTCCGCAGGGTATTGATCACTTTCGTCGTCATCTACATCACTTCTTGCTTCATCATCAGAACCAGCTGGTTCAAATTCCGAGTGTGATTCCTCTTCACTTTTAATAAAATCGTCATCGGCATTCTCGATTCTAGAGGTTCGCCTTCGCTTTCTGATTGAACCCGAAGAGCTAAGTCTCCTTCGTTTTATTTTTCTTTCAGCTGATATCCTATCGGTCAATTCTTCTGCATCATTTTCATCTTCCGTGATTTCTCCTTCATCAGAGGTATCAAATTCCAAACCTGGTAAGCGCAATTGCTGATGTGACATATCTTTTTTACTTGCATGGGGAGATGTACCACTTTCGGCCTCTGCAATGACAGCACTTGAGGCACTAGCAGCATTCTCACCGCCTGCTTGTCTTTCCAATCCCTGCATTTTTGAGAACGGAGTAATTTTACCTGTTCGTATAAGGTATTCTCGCTCTGATTCATTGGGAAGTCGCATAGATACATCTGCAGTACCAGCGGCTAATGCCGAGTCTGCTGCTCGCTCACGTTCTGCCAAACGTTGCTTAATATCCGATATATCTTGCTCTATAGGTGCCAGATCAACCGTCTTGATGTGCTCGATTTCGTCGACTATTTTGGCTCGGGCAGAGATTGTAGTGTTGCCAGAAGCAAGACGATCTTCAAGCTTATTTATTTTCTCAGCATATTTACTTCTGAGGTCAGTACATATTTTTCAAAAATCCAAATTGAAGTAGCTTACAGTTTCTGATTTAAAGACTTCTCGAGACGTTTCATATCAAGATCTTTCTCACGCTTGTTGATCGCTTGATCAGCCTATTACAGCAAACTGTTAACGCAAATCGTTCAAATAAAACATTGTATCCTACCTGAGCAGCAACATTTCGCTCCAAATCATCTTGCTCCATAGTCATGACCCCCAAACTATCTAAACTCTCAATTTTGCCATTGTCAGCGTGCGACACTGACGAAGGACCATCATCGACTATCTTCGAGTCATTGTTTGCAGCTATATTTTCTTCATTCTCATTCACAGTCTCTATATCAAGAACTTCATTCTTGATTTGCACATCATCATTCGTAGCGCATGTATCAGCGGATTCATTTTCGCCAGCCATGACTTACTGAGATTCATATAGCTAAGTTGCCAGAAATTGATAAAATAAAAATTAAAGTTTGCAAACTACATCATCGCCATAAGCGATGACCGACTTGACCCCATAGGGTTCGGGGTGTCATTACATTGCCAGGCGTTGTCTTTTTCCGAGTTCATGTTTGCAGTTAGGAAACGGCATTGAGATTTTAGGCATTAGATTCCGTGTTAGTCAGTGCGTCTGTTATTGACAAAAGTTGATTTTGTTAAATGGTTGCTTCTTTTGAATCTATGAATGTCACGTCGTGCTTTGCCATGGAGTGGACCTTCTGTAGATTCAACACATGCTAGAAAGAAACCACAAGCTAAAACTGAATCTAAACAACGAAAATCAGAGCACAAACCGACTAAATACAAAGAGAGATCATTGTCTTTTGATGACAATAATGATATCTCAAATGTACCGTCGAAACGAAAACAATTGAAAAGAGTCGAGACAAACAACTCGTCGGATTCAGAAAAAGATAGTGGAAGCAATCAGGATTTAGATCATGGACTGTCTCGTGATTTTATGCGCGAAGATGACAAGCTATACCGGATGGTAGAAGATGAATTTTTGGATACATTACATAAATTTACCGCACCAGTGCATGAGCTCGAATTGAAGTTTTTTGAGGAAAACAAAGGAAAAGATGATTATGATCTTTCGCCAAAGTCTTTGAAGGACGAGGATTATGAGACTTTGAAGATAACTGACGCTGTATCGAATTATGATCAACAGAAATACACAAATACACATCCAAAATCTAGATTGACTGATCTGATGTCGAAACCCACTTTTATTCAAGAATCAAATATTGAATTGCGACCTAGAATTTCGAGGCAACAACCAGGAAAATTTGATGAGAACCATGCGTCGCAAGCCGACTCGGAGCAAGATTCCAAAGACGACATAATGGAATTAATCAACCAAACTCAAGCAAGATCGTCAAAAGATGATGTAGATAGCTCGCTGCTGTCTCCAAAGAAAAGAAAGATGAGAAAAGAACTTTCAAATCACGAAGTTTCTTCTGATGATGATATTGATAGATTGATTCGAGCTACGAGCGTTGCCCCGAACAAAGAGGCAGCTCCAAGCAAAAAGGCAACCACGACCATGAAAAAACCTAAAGCTAATGAGGACAGACTGGATAGCTCAGACAGAGAAATAATAGGCAAACCAAGATCTTTGATGCTAGAATTGTTTGAACTTGATACTAAGAAAAATGTATGGTCCGAAAGACGGCACTTGCGCCGCTTTTGACCTTTGTGTACAGTAATTAAAGGCGCTTACAATAATTGAAAAGAAATTAGAATGTAAATATATAATTATAAACAGTATCTAGCGAATGACAAAACTCAATAACGTTCACCGTCACCCATGAAATCACTGATCAACCAACTTAAAGCAATACTCGTCCCAAGAAAGATATCAGCAACGTTTTTTTGTAATTTACAAGCAATTTTTTTCGACTCCGTCGAAAAATAGAAATATATAAAAGATGAAGAAAAAAGGTACACATTTGCAAAATTCCAGCAATCAAGTATGCCAATATCAATATAAAAAAAAATACAAGTCACCAAAAAAAATTAGGTCAAAAGGAAAAGGCATCGCGCTGATGGCGGCAGGAAAGAACGACGAAAGTTGGTGTCCGATGACAATGAAAATGGACAGGAGAACTTAATGCTCCAAAATTGATAAGTTTCCGGTGATGACAACGTTCTCAAGGATGCTGCCATTTGGAATATCAATTTTCTGTCCGTCTGAGCAAACAATAATAACAGTCCCCTTGAGAACAACGCCCTTGCCAAAAGTGACGTTACCAGTGACGGTAAGATGATCAAGTTCAACGATCTTTGGGATGTAAGGAATGCGTTTTTGGAAGTCAGATACCTTCTTGAAATGGCTTCCAAGCTTGATGAGAGGAGCAGGACCAAAACGGCCGGGAGAGATTTCAAGAGCACCATGAGCAAGTGAGTAAAGATCTGATTTGACGAGCAGCAGATCTGAGCAAGTCTTGACAGGAAGGAAACGACGACGGGGAACGTTAACACCATGAGCATCCTTGAAGTGACGAATGGCAGCACCAACTGCAGTCTCAAGCTGGAGGACACCAATGTCAGACTCGCCTTTTCCGACGGAGATTGACTTCGCGTTGGGAATAATTTCAAGTTCAAGCTCGCTGTTTTCAACGACGCGCTTCATTGCTTGCAGGTTAACCCAGATATTGTTGGTGTTAAAGTATTTGAATTTTTTAATTGACTTGAAATCCTCAGTGTGATCCTTAGGAACTTGAGCGATCTCAAGTAGTCGAACAGAGCCTTCGTAGTCAATAATAGTACCACCCTTGACATCAGCACGAGTTTTGTCGGTCAATTCCATAATATATTCAGACTTTGACTCGACCATGTGGCTAAGAATCTTGAAGTCAACGACGGCACCGAGATTGTCAGAGTTCGAGACGAAAAGAATTTCCTTTCCACGGGCAAGAAGTTCATCAAGAACTCCGGAGTTTTCGAGAGACTCGAATAAATCACCGTGACCAGGGGGGTACCATGAATCGATTGGAGCATTGATATCCTTAGGGACAGGGAGAAGGGAGTCTTTGTAAACACGAGGGTATTGAGACTGGTTAAATGTAATAATTTCAACGTTGTGGCCTTCATATTTCTTGATGATTGACTGAGTATCGTCATCAGTGTTGAACGAGTTCATAAGAACGAATGGAACGGAAACGTCATAGGTATCGTTGAGAAACTCGATTTGACGGACGGCCAGATCAAGGAAAGATTGGCCTTCGCGGACCTCGATGACGGATTTAGGACCGACGCAGCCCATAGAGGTACCAAGACCACCATTGAGCTTAAGAACAACGAGTTTAGAGAGAAACTCTGTGTGAATTTTCTCAGGAAGATCGCCGTAGTCGACAACCTGCTCGGGGTTGGGTGGGTGAATAAGATCCCAGTCACTGTATTACTAACATTAGCGGGGAAGGGTAAAGAGGGAATTATTGTAATGACATACACAGCGGTACCCTTGGCCTTATCGGTTAAGTATCTGCGGAAAAGCGCAAAGAAAGCGTCCATCTGAGTCTCGAATTGCTGTAGCATAATGGATATGGTCAGTAAAGTAAAGCAGATAGATTAACGACGGATCGCCTTACCTTGCGCATTTTCGGGTCAGGAACGGTGTCTGCGAGCTTGTTGAGAGCATTGCGCATCTGGCTAGCAGCGATAGCAGTAGAGGTATTTTCAAATTGCTAAATTGACATAATAGTCAGTATTTAGTATATAATAATGGAACAGGCGGACAGGCCATCCTGCGCGCGCAACGCCGATCAAAGATGGGCGGTCCAATTTGCAGAACAAAGGTCAATTGACTTGTGATTGATTTTAATCACAATGAAAAACGATCAGGTCACAATAATCTTCACAAATTCAGCAAATTGAACAGGAAAAAAAAGGCAGTTTGAGACCGCGATGCGCGCGAGGATGCAGAGACAATGCGCGCCGCCCGCTGTACTTTGCTAGGGTTGGACGTACAAAAGTGCTTTGACTCTTAGCGTGCTTGTGCTCAGCAGCAGCAGTTCCTCCGTTAGAAGTCATTTTTGTGCTAAAGTTCCTGGAGAAATAAAGGAAAGCAGGGGTTGGCGAAGAGCGAGCAGTGTGGCAGCAGAGAGGGAAGCGGAGAAGGAAGAGAAAGGGGAAAAGGTAAACAAAGCATAATTGCGACGTGCGCCGCGGGGCAGAACCAACCGCGAGTCTCGCGCTGCCCTGCCGCCGCGCAGGCAATTACGCCCAAAGCACGCTTTCCCGCAATTTAGGCAGCACGCATAAGCTCCGCGTCGCCGCTCCTTCTCCGCCACGTGAGTGCTTCCACGTGACTGATAAAAATTAAAATAGAACCCAGAACACCAGCCCCTCTTCTCGCTTACAGCCTATTTCTGTCACGTGGAGAACCGAAAGAAAAGAAATGGACCAGCCGCATGGACAGCGCCGCGCAGAGACGGGCTGCCACGCTCGTTCGTTTGGCGCGCAGAAGGCGCTGTTGCAGACTGAGCGTTGTTTGTGTGTTACGCTTGTGTTTTTTTCGCGACAACGCTCCCACTTCCGCCGGCCCTCTTCGTCTGTCCGCTCCCCTTTTCCCCTCCCTCCCCGGCTCAAGGCGATTTGTTCGGGCTCGCTAAATGGCTGGTTCTCAGTGCTGACAGCGTCTATTTATTCTGTGTTCTGTATCCCCTCCGGAGTGTGTCGTGGCCGCACGTGATAGTGCGTGGAATGGCACCCTCGGCGGGGCTTCATCGTATCCTCTCGCGGGAGTTCTCCCGTGTTTCGCTGTTAACTGTGCTGTTCTTGGTTTGCGGTGCCACTAATGCGGCCCTGATCCCGTTCTCGGACTGTTTGGCGGATTCTGTGGTGCGATCAGGAACATACTTTGTGCCTCAGTCGCTGGATGCCGCGTACGACCCTGAGGCGGGCGAGGTAGCGCTCGAGGTCCGCGGGGCTATGTTTGGCTCGCTGCCGGACTTCTCTGTTGAAACAAACCGACTGAGTGAGTGTTTTGTGTCTTTTTATTTAATCCGTTTGGTCCAGAACCAATTGCTGACGCCAAGCGTTTTCACCTTCTTCAGCGACCCTTCGCACCTCTGCCAATGTGCTCCAGTACAATCTCGATACGTCCTACTCCCGTTTTTGCTCTGCTACTAGCAATTGTCCCTTTGGGCCTGCTCCGGCTCCTGACGCAGTGTTCAATGCCTCGTTTCCTCTTAGTTCGAACCAGTACTTTCTCACTGTCTATACTCAGCTAGCAGTCATCGACCCGTCTGTCGACGCAGATGTCGTCGCCTGTATCGCTGCATCTATCACCCCTACGTTGCCCGTTTCCACATATGCCGTTCTTGCTTTTGTCCCAGTTGGAATTCTTCTTCTACTCGGATTCTCCATAATCTTTGGAGCTGTCTACAATCCATGGACTGGGACAAAAGATTTCTATGCTTGGAGCTCCAATTTTGGGCAAGATCCTAACACTCTACGACTGATTACTCCCGGTTTCGCAGATTACCTTCAGTATTTACAGTTTGCATTTTTTCTGGGTGCTCTTAGTCTTTCTTTCCCCGGGTTTTATCAGCCAGTTGTATCTTCTATCGGCTGGGCTTCTCTGCAATTTAATTCCTCTTTTACCGAAGCTTCACGCGACAGCGGTATCGATAACATTTACGCTGTGACCGGTGGTTACGGTTTATCAACTATTGCTCAACTTCTTGGCATGAGCAACGACCATGAAATATGGACCTGTTTTATCGTCTGGTTATTGGTCATCACTGGTGCGACCTTGTTAGTGGCACAGATGATATATGCTGGAAAATGGATATATCGCAAATCGAAGGGCCGGCATGCCGTCGAACTACGTTCTAAAAATATTCCTACATCATCCGGTCTGATTGTTCGTCTATGCTTCTGCTATTTCGCCCTTCCTCTCCTCTCTTTGACTTCATTTCAGTTGCTCTGTTCCTCTACGTCGCCAGTGTACATCAGCGTTCTTGCAGGCATTCTTTTAGCTATGTGGATTGCTGGTGCTATAGCCATCATTCACATCGTTCGCGTAACACGACCACAGCAGGCTCTATATGATGATCTCCCTACGTTGCTCTGTATAGGACCTTTATATAATACTTATCGTGAGCGTGGCTTCATGTTTTGCATTATCCATATTCTGTGTACATTTGTGCGCGGAATTTTCTTTGGCGTTGTTCAAAAATCTGGCATCGCTCAGATTGCTGTACTGGCCGTCGTTGAGATTATATATTTTCTCTCTCTAATGATTTTTCTTCCTTACCATCGCACAACAAAAATGAACTTGTACCAAATGATTTTGTCGTTTTCGAGATTTGCTTGCATCATTCTATCCGTTCCGTTTATCCCATCTCTTGACTTTAATGACACGGTCAGAGGTTGGATCGCTTATGTTATTCTTCTCATTCATGCACTCAACATTATTTTCATTTTCTTGGGTCATGCAATCTATTCCATTATTGAGACCATTGCTCGATTATCTGGTGTCGATCACGAGCCTTCCAATACATTCGTCCGAGCTTTTGGCTTGCGACAATTAACAAGACGAAGAAAACCACAAGAGAAACCGGTTGCAGGTGCTGCGACTTTACCGTCAGAACTTGAGTCCAACCTGGCTTTCTCCGCTGATGATCAGATGCTTGGGCGCTCACCTCACGACTACAGCTCATCACTACTTACATCGCAAAAGGGCACAATCGCCGAGACTGCGCCGTTTGTATATAGCGCCAATTCTTTGGTGCCATATCCCGCATCCGCCGTTAATGCTGGTTCACCCGTCAGCCCGGGAACTACATTTGCATACTATCGAATGCCTAGACGACCGCGTATGCGCAGCGATTCTCAAGAGCAAAGCACATCTGGTGGAACTGATGATGAAATCAGGACTCCAGGCTCTACCATGCATGCAAGCGATATGCAGCAGTCTTTGGCCTCAGTGCACATTAGAAGCGTTCAAGATCCTTTCAGGTCTACAGCGTCTTCTTCGCGTGGCGCTGAATCTTCAATGGGAGAAAAGGATACTTTGCAAGATACGACAGATATAAGTAATGAATACTCTCAATGGACCGAGGAAGCAGCATCAAAGCGTAAGGCTAAAAATGTTGACTATGCCGTGCGTGAGTCAGACGTATATTTCCATCTCCGAAGAAAGAATCATCATATGGAGAAGCTTCCGTTAACTTCCACTCTAATGGACAACCCTGAAGGAGAGGCCATCGAACCAACTGCACCTGTTACGGGCGAAATATCTGTGAGTTCTGTTCAGCCAAAAAAGCCAAGAACACCACTATCTGTGACCTCACGTATTCCACGAAAACTCGGCACTGGACCTGCAGACCCGACCAGCGTCAGTTCTGGTGTCAAGGGCTGGCTGTCTAAACGATTAGAAGATGCCGCTGATCGCTTGAATATTGGAAACCGGAATAAGGGATTTGTTGTTGTACGCAATGCTCCCATGAGAACAATTCAACCATTCTCTAGTGAGGAAGAACGTCCGATACCATTTACTCAGTCCCAGCCTACGCCTCTTTCTGCAGATGAAAGGGAGACCACCAAGAAGCCAACGGAAATGACAATCATGGTTGATCAAACTGTTCCCAAAAACGATTTTACCCCAATCATCAAATCTCCTGTTCCACCTGCGTTACGTCGTCAAAAGCTTGGTAGCCAATCAACCTCAATACAGTATATACCGCCTTCCGACGACGAACTCACACTCTCTCCTAGTTCTGCTTCAGCATCTGTGGCAGGAACAGAAGAGAGAAGATCGCTATTACAGACAAGACGTGAGTCTGAATACAACACATCGACGGTTGGGCAAGTAAGAAGCGGTAGGGTTGGCGACATGATTCGCAATAATCGATATCAGTCTTTAAATAGTGAAGCAGCACAATTAGAGATTGAAGAATAAGTTTGATATTTGGGTGCATCAAGAGTGGTTTTATATCTGCATTGTTTTTAGTGTGTTTTATAGTTTTATCGTTATGAATGACGGAGCATGAGCTTACGTTACAAGATGGTGTTTATTGTAAAAGTTGCTTCGGCGTTTGGTATGGAATAGTTCATGTTGTTTTTGAAGTCTTTTAGTTTATCAGTATTTCTGAATTAATATAAATCCTTTTTTTCATAAAATTAGATTAATCTAAGAAAAAATGCTACCCAGAACTCTCTGCATAGCTGCTTCATTGTCTTTGTCTTTTGCACTAGGCTCTGATTGTGTCCGATCCTTGGTCGGTCTTTGCCTGAAATTCCGTCTCATGTCAATTTCCGACTCATCAAGCTGTTTCTTAGGTTTCAAATCATCAGAGGATTGTTGTTTGAGTTCTTGATTCTTTGCAGCTCGCTTTGATTGAATCTTTTCAATCATTTTAGCTCTGTTGACATTCTTAATAAACGCCTTATTCTCGCGAGTAGCTTGAGAAATTTCAGCGCGAAGTTTAGCCTGACGAACTTGATTTTCATAAGCAATTTGTTCAGTTAAGTGATGCCATTTGAACTTTGGTAGATATTTGATGTTTAAAATGTCATCGTAGTAATATGATCGCTTGTTTCCGCCGATAATTTGACCGTTTAATGTTGATGCACATAGTTTCGCTTTCCGTTTATCTTTAAATTCAACCCATCCTTCCACGAAATTCCGCTTCTTGTTACCACCATAGCGGACTCTGCGAGCATACGATTTAGGATCTTCAGGTGCAAGGAAAATACGGTCCATCTCACCAAATCGAGAAAGAATCTGACGGAGTTTGCCAGGTTTCATAAATGGAGGTATTCTTGATAGATAAACGACACCAGTTTTTTCAATTCTTGCACGGTTATCTTCAAGTTCTTTGGTTGACAGGCGCCGAAGTACGTCCTTGACATTTCCATCTGTGCCTGATGACATATTCTCAATATGATCATCCTCTTGATTATCTTTATCTTCCTTGCTTTCTGATTCATCGTCGTTGTCACTTTCATCCTCGTCTTCATCTGATGATTCAAATCGCTTTCCAAATTCAATTACGGGCGCAGTACTTTTCCGCTTCGAAGTCACTTTCGCTTTACTCTCCTTCTCTTCTTCGTCATCGTCGTCATCGTCGTCACTAGTACTCATAGTTTTGCGTTTCTTAACTGGAGCTTTCTTACTTTCTGTATTTGCGTTCTTTGAAAATTTCCCTGTCTTTTTCAATCCTGATGAGCTCTTCACATCTTGTTCACTGTCTGAATCTGAGTTATGGCCAGCATCGGAATCTTCGTTATCCTCAGTAGAGAACCAGTCTCGTTTCTTTGTATCTGTCGACATTTTGGCAATTTCGAAATAGCACCAAGTCAATACACTCGATTTCAGAGAAAAAAACTGATCCGTTCGTCGAATAAAGTTTATTGACTTTTTAGTTGCGAGGGTTCGGGTAATTTAAAACTCCCAACCGACGCCGCATCAAATTGGGAGTTTACCCATTTTTTGAAAGAGAGGAAAAAATTCTATAATCGCAAAAGTATCAAGTGTAACGCAGAGCTTGTTTACATTTTTATAATTAAAACAACAGGCTGCTTGTATTTAATTTTTGTTGAATGACTAATTCAAAAATGAGTAAATCTCAGCCTTCAAGAAAAGGTAAAAAGGCGTGGCGAAAGAATGTCAATGTGTCGGAAATTGAGCAAGGACTTGAAACTGCGTTAGAAGAGAGAATTGTTCATGGGTATGTTCATTACATAGCTATTGCTTGTGTAATACTAATCAATTGGTAGAACCACACTTGATGAGTTAGACTCCGACAAATTATTTGCAGTCGACGACACCGCGTCTACAAAGAATCCCAAAGCACTTTCAAAACCGCTTCGAGCTGATCAAATTCTTGCCGAGCGTTCTGCGATTCCAGCGCTTATCGCTCGCAAGCGAGCCAAAGAAGACGAGGCTCATGAAGCTCGCAAAAAGGGAAAAGTTCAGGGTGTATCGTACAAAGATTTAGGACGACTACTGCGAAAAGCGCGAAGACAGGCAGATGGAAAAGCGTCGCTTGCGAATTTGGAGAAGGATAGTCATATCATTGGTGATATTTATGATGCTTGGGGTGAAGAAGCTGACGATGAGACTGCTCAGTTGAAAATCAGAATGGCGCAAGAAAAGGAGAAGAAGGGAGTTAAGAGCAAAAGCGACATTTACGCGTACAAGAAAGAAATTGATCTTGCACATACGGTTAGCTTTGTACCAAAAGAGAAGCCACCTCCAACGCTTTCTCATCCACCAATCGCATTCAAACATTCGCGCAAAGCTGTTGATATACCTAAAGAAGGTATTTCGTACAATCCGTCCTTGGAATCATGGCAGGAAGTGTTACGTGAAGAGCATGTGAAATTAGAGAAGATTGAAAAGGAAAAGAAAATTGAGGAAGAACGACAGGAGAGAATCAGACAGCTCGGTGAACTCTTGGATGAAAGAGAAAGACTTGGTCTTGATGAAGTTGATAGCGATGCTGAGGATGAGGAGGAAGTTCCTAAACCTCCAGTTATTAAGAAAGAAGATGAAGATATGCTTGCCGAGTCATTAAGCAAAGTTATTGAAAAGACTGATAACTCCACAATTGATTTGGTTAAGCCAACAAAGGGTCTTCGAAAGCACAAACTTGGAAAATACAGAGTCGCGGAACGTCCAATGGCCATCAAATTAGCAGAGGAATTAACTGACTCGTTACGATTACTTAAACCAGAAGGAAATCTCGCCAAAGATCGCTTCATCAGCTTACAAGAACGAGGTGTCATTGAAGCAAGAGTGCAAGTATTCAAAGGACGCAAGTATAAAAAGAAACTTACAGAAAAGTGGAGTTACAAAGATATCAAATGAGAGCCTGTTTTCTGTTGAATTTTACATTGTCTTTTTTTCCGGTTTGCATTGTATATGAACTTTTTTGTATTGGGTATACTATGAATCAAAAGCATTTGGGTTTACTTTATCTTATAAAGAACAGAAAAAAACTGTAGATGCAATTAGCTTATATTCAAACTCCAAAAAGAAATAAGTAAGCAACATGAAAAGAACAAATGAAAACAAGTGACCCTACTTTTCTATTACACACCAAAAGCCAACAACAGTGAACAGTGAACACACAAACAAAACTAATCCCATTACTCTGATTGATATGCATCTTCCAAAGTCAACTCATCAATTTCATCCAACAATTCATCAAGACCAACACTAGGTGCAGATCCATCAGATCCGTCATCAGAGAAGTCGTCTTCGCCTTCGTCCATTTCCATTTGAGCATCGCCGTCGTGGTCCATGGTACCTTCGTCTTCTTCTTCAATACCTTCCATCTTTGTAGGTCTAGCAGGTCTAGGCTTAGCGGGATTCTGAGAATTGGGGGCTTTGTAAAGGTTAATAGTGCTACGTAATTCAGGATCCTCTTCCAATTCTTGCAAGAAGAGTTCATAATCACGTTCGATTCTGTCAGCCTCCATTTGTCGCTGTTTATTGGATGTTGCAGCAGCAGCAGCGTCCTCCATCTCGTTGTACTCCTTCGCCATACGACGAAGACGCCAGTTTCGGCCTTTGTTTTTCTTGCGACGCGGGTATGATTTCTTAACTAAAATAACGTCGGGAACGTTTCGTGAGTCAAGAGAATCCCAAAGGTCGTGGTTGAAATTTGCGTTGGAAAGGAAGTAGCCCAGAACGGTATCACCAGGATGTAAAATTCCTCCAAGATGGGTTCGAACGTAGTATGTAGTGTCGTTACGGCCCATATCAGCTGAACGCGCAACTGTCGCATCAGCCATTGCAAGTCTTCCCTTCTCATATCCGGTCAATTCAATATCGAGAACAACAAACTCCGTCAAAGTTGAACTGTTTGTAAGAGAGGTGAATGGTTGGCGCCAGTAGACTGAAGGCTGTAGATCGGTAGAGTCGAGTGTTGAGGGATCAATTAAATGAACGGCGTTACCGACTCTGCTGCAAAGAACAATTCGAGAAATATTTCCACATGCACTGGCGAGTTTCTTTGGTAAGATAACCAAATCATCCTTACAAATTGGAACAAGCTCGACCGAGAATGTGAACTTATAACTGCGGGCAGCGGTATGAGTATCCATAGAAATAAGCTCGGAAGAGTTCTTGGTTCGAATAGGAGCAACTCCGTTCAAGAAGTCCAACATTTTGACAGCGTGATTCTTTTGACTGTAAAAGAAATCTAGACCGTCTTTTGTTTCTTGAATCGAGATAGTGTCACGATGAGCGTTATGTTTGAGAATAAGCTGTTCGAGGTAGAAGAATGTTCGCTTGTGAGGGACTTTTTGACGGATCTGAACGGTCGCGCGCCATGTGTTTACAGTGAATGACTTTGCACAATCGGGACACTGAGTAGCGACGACAACATACTCAACTTCAAAAGACTGCTGCACGATGGTATTGTTGAAAGCTTCTCTCTGAACAGTGAGTTTGACCTTTACTCGACGCGAATGCGGTTCAGTCCAAATAAATGAAGCGTCCACAAGTCGAACTTTCTGTAATCCTTTTAATCTCTTCAAACAAAGTGCAAGTAGCTCTCTACTTTCAAGCGCCGCTGTAACCCACTGATTGGGCGGTCTAAGAAATCGCTCACAATTACGGCAAAAACTAAGAGTACTTTCTTTCTGAATGCCATCGGTAATATCAACAGAGAGCTTAATACAGTCAAAACACATAGACAGACCGCTGGTGCCATCGATAGGAACACCGCAGTTGCAACATAATACAGTTGCCATCGTCTGCTCTTGAGCGATAGAGCTCAGCGGCGTAGCACCGCCATTGATGGCAGCTGCCGTAGCACCAAATACAGACTGATAATCCATGGTATCCGCGACTTCTCTTTTACGAAATTAGAAGGAGAAGAGGAACTTGGATAGTTATCTAAATTGAGAAGAGATGATTAATTCTTGATGGCAAGCAAAAAAATTTGGTTGGGAGTTTGAAAAGTTATGTCAGCATGATGCAACAACGTCTAATTGATAACATCTGTTACATGCTTATAATCGAATTCACTAGTTTATCATCGTTACTATTGGGTATTATTATGAACATTTTTATTGTACATTAGAGCTTGTAAATATCATTGCCTGATCGACATGAAATCTGGTACCAAGACCAAATCAGCTGATAGGCAGATGATTACTCAAAAATCATTACTAGCTGCTGCCATGTATTCGACCACAGCATAAGCCATAATAACACACAAGCCTTTAGATTATTCGATACAAAATATCTGATATGCATGCACCACTCCAGATCGCCCTCTTATTCACTTCCAAAACCAAATCGGTAAATTACCCCCACAAGACGAACAACTCAAAAACACCTATCGTAAAAACAACAAAGCCAAAATGCAAAACGAAATCAAACTAGCAATTATTAGACTGTCGCGTTTCTTGCGTGTGTTGATCTTTGATATTATCGTGTTGATGCCAGGGATTCTACTGGCTGTGCTGGTGACGCGACGCTGCACATTGGCGAGCATCTGTCTTTGTCTGCCAAACTCTTCTCGTGTGGCATATGCTTGCGACAGAATGCTGTCTACTAAATTGTCTGAACGCTCAATGCGTGATCGTTCATTGAGCATGTACTCTGCCTCCCGGCGGGGATCGACGGTAGCAGAGTTTGTTGATCTCGAATATGAATCAATGTCATTGTGAACAGAAGATAACAGGTTCACACGTTGCCGCTCATGTGATATTACTGATTTCAGTCTGTTGAACTCTTTTTGGTGCTCGAGAAGGATTTCCTTGTGGCGCTGGAGATGATGCAGTTTTGTTGCTGATGAGATCTGCTCAGAGTCCAGCAGTCGCGAAAGAGATGCTAATATATCTTCTCGCTATGACAAATTAATTACCATTCACGCAAATTTATACAATTCACAATCGGTAAATACCTGAGCCAGAATTGCATCTAGATCCTTAACCAGCTTGATCTCCTCGGCCGACGGTTCAGGCGACGGCA
Source organism: Myxozyma mucilagina (assembly GCA_030571435.1). Taxonomy (NCBI): domain Eukaryota; kingdom Fungi; phylum Ascomycota; class Lipomycetes; order Lipomycetales; family Lipomycetaceae; genus Myxozyma; species Myxozyma mucilagina. Next base: position 3,126 of record JAJLXV010000138.1, on the reverse strand, counting down.
CCTGCGAGAACGCAGAATACTGCAAAAACAGCGACTCTGTCTGCGACTCAAGTTGCCGCGCCTGTGACCGCAATTGGCCAAAATTGGCGTGCGAGCTGAATTCCGACATTTGGGCTCAGATCTCTTGTTTATAGTGTTCAATCGGGTTGTCTTTAGTCAAGCTGTCCGCATCTGTGCTGCAAGCATTTGCACGTGACATGCATATCTCTACAGATGTTGCGTTTTTTGTGCAGCAATAATTCACGTGACTGAATTGTAGGGCAATGGAGCAAAAGCGATCAGTAGCCCTACTTTTGCTCCATAGCCCTACATATTGACAATTGAAACAGTCACGGAAAACTTCTACCTGCGCCGCACAACTCTAGCAACCCGTTTCTGAAGACTGCAACTTTCAAGTGGCTGACGTAATCAGTAAAATGTATTTGGGTTGGTACCAACTATATTGCTGAGAGTAGAAATGCACGTGGCGAGTACTATCAATTCCTCATCTTTCTTTTGTTTTTTGTCCTTATTTTCTTATAGTGTCTTTTTTATTGTAGTATGTTACTAACAAGCGTGCTTTTGATGAAGGTAAACACACTAGGTCCTTATTTTCTTATATTGTCTTTTATATTGTAGTACGTTGCTAACAAGCATACTTTTGATGAAAGACATCAGAGAAAAACTCAAAGGTTAACAAAATACTACAAGCTAGTATCACAACATCACAAAAGTGTGTTGCTAGTACGGTTGTTAGCAACGTACTACAATTAGAGAGATAATGTAAGAAAATAAGAACAAAGAACGAAGAACGAAGAACAAAAGAATTCAAGAACAAAAAACAAAAGAAAGACAAGCGAAGCGATTGTACTCGTCACGTGCATTCCTACCCAAAACACTATCAACCCCAAACACAAACACAAATACCCTATTACTATGTAAAAGAAGAAACATCCAATAACCGAACACATTCTCTTTGTTGGCAACTATTTTGAATATGCAAACTTTTTTTAAACCTTATTTTTTAAACTTTCTAATAAAATTTGATCTTTAAACAGTACGTTAAATTATGTAAATAACTAGACCTGCAACAGTGGGGAAAAAAACCCTATTGACAAAACCCATTGACGTACACTCGCTAATCAATGTAGAGCTGTAGTCTGCATTACATTTTTGACAGAAGAAAAATATCCTCTATCTATTATAAAATACGATGTGATTCTGGACATTCTCAGCCATGTTTGAATTGAAAAAATGAAAAAGTGAGATAAAGCTAATTGTCTATTCTTGGTTGCGTCAACTCTCTGCTAAAAAAAGCTGTCAGTTTCCTATAACATAAAGCAAAATAGAAATACTGTTTGTAATTGACATCTCCCAAAAGCAGGAATAACTGATTGACATTCACAAAAAATATATGACAGGCAAACAGAAGCAGAGAAGCGATACAAAACCCACTCTACGTGTAAGTGGGCATCATTATTTTTTACAATTGGAATGTAAGTCACGTGAGAGCTACGACTTACGTCAGCCACTCGAAAGCGGTCTGTCGAAAGCTCAGGTGTCCAGCAACCACCGTTCATACCCAACTTCAGCAATACAACACAATGGTACGTACAGATGGAAATATGTGGTTATATGCGTCTTGGAGCTTGCGTCGAGCGCAAATATGTTCTACCTGAATGAATCGCCGCGACGAAGAAGGAAGAAGCAGCGCTAACAGATCGTGAAACAGCCCGGTGTCAAGGCCTACACTCTCCGCGAAAAGTCCAAGGCGGAGCTCGAGAAGCAGCTCGACGAGTTCAAGCAGGAGCTCGCCTCGCTTAAGGCCCAGAAGGCTCGCGGTGCCTCGGCCTCGAACCTCATCCGCATGAACACCGTCCGCAAGAACATCGCCCGCGTTCTCACCGTCATCAACCAGCAGCAGCGCACCGCCCTCCGCGCCTTCTACGCCAACAAGAAGTACGCTCCTCTCGACCTCCGCGCCAAGAAGACCCGTGCTCTGCGAAGAGCGCTCACTCCCAAGCAGAAGAGCCTCGTCACCGAGAAGCAGAAGAAGAAGCTCATTGCTTTCCCCCAGCGAAAATTTGCTTTGAAGGTGCGTACTGTGCGATAATGATCACTACTGTTGTTATAGAAACTAACCCGTGTCTAGGCTTAAATTGGAGTATAGAAGGAAAAGTTATGGATACGTTTTAAGTGTAATATTATATGCATGCTCTACCTGTGAATACACGGATTTAAAAAAGTATATGTAACCATCATCTCGATTATTTTATTATCATCTACATATGCGTTGACATCCACCTGTACTATTTCATGCTTGTTTCTGCTACTTTGACCCATAATTTGCGAATCAAGTCTATTTTATCAAAATTAGATTTACATCAGCTGAGTATGAATGCACGTACAATCTCATTTTGCCATGATTCATGTGTAGAATAGCTCCTCTTTTTGTTCAATGTAGTACTAACCAACAAAAATTCATACAGCTGGTTCTTGCAGCAATCGTGCTTTAAAGTTGTTTACAGTTCTTTGAAATTTTTTGTTCATCAATAGTTATTTATCCTGAATGATGAAGCAGACATTTTACAATTACTGGTCATGACTGCTCTACACAAGCCAACTTTTTTTTGTTTATTTTTTCATATGTTTCTATTTGATTTTCTTCATCTAATAGTAAAAGTACCGTGATCAATAATACTGCTAGTATCTAATACTAATCCTAGCAAAACTTCATTACTTTAATTACTGTTTTAGGCAACAGTAGCCTTTGCCCCTTATTTTCTTTTTGTGACCAAACTTCTAAATCATTCTTTCCTATCTTGAACAAAAATGCTTCAAAATCTCTGACTTCAAAGTCTTTTTGATAAGTCCTCGCGGAAAGTAACATCCAATGACTAAAGTGAGAAATTCTCAAGCGAGTCGAATTTTTCATTACCCAAGCAAACGTAGGGTTCGCAAATGTGCCCTGCCCTGAGTTGGAAAAATATAAATATGGCCGCTCCCCCCGGCCTTCGGGCTTTTTTTTTTTCTTTGTCGACGTACTTCAGTAAGATTCCCCCTACATGATTTCACTTTTTCCCTTTCTAGGCGTCTTTGGTAAAGCGTTTGCTAACTCCCTCTGCAGTAGGATCATTTCTATAGTAC
>JAJLXV010000137.1:0-40486 GCA_030571435.1 Myxozyma mucilagina | reverse complement strand
GTTTTAGCTGTACGGCGATTGCTGGCAGCCTGATTGCCTTTCTAAACGAACCTTTCAAACAGATGCTGGATGAGTTGCTTTTGTCAATTGATCCACTACTTCATCAACTCTATACATCAAAGCCCTACAAGGCGCTCTGATGGTTGTTCTGGGGGCTGGCTTAGGGAGCCCGAGTTCACGATAGCTTGCATGATCATAGATTAGAGACCATTGTCGTGAACCTGAAGGACGTGAAGATTGATTCTATGGTGTGACTTTTCTGTGAGCCGGTATGAGCATCGTAGTATCACGGGATATAATGTCTAATATACACAGACTGAAAGCAAAATCACTTTAACAGTATATGCCAAACGTTGTAAACAGTAGTTTCTCAAACTTATGCTTTTGGTGAAAATCAACTAATTCACATTTATGATGCAAAGACTGATAAATGTAGCAACACTAGTAATGTTGACTTGTTTGAAACACTCATGTCAATGACACAGCTAAAAAAAGGCCAGAAACACTGTTTTGTAATGTGTAAATTTAGACTTCAAGATAATGAGTAATTGAACCCCAAATACTTATCTTCCTGAAGAAATAAAAGTGAAAAACGGAATAAATGCATACTTTCAGAAACTCGAGCTAAAACAGGGATTTGTCACGTGATACACGTGACGACACCATGCTGCTAAAGTAGACAAATGCTATATCTCTTGTAAAGTATGGGTATTGACTGGAGTATTGCAGATAAAACAAAGTTTTAGATTAAATCTTTCATGAAGAAGGATTGATGATAAAGTACATTTTCGGTCAATGTTGACAATTCCAATTGCAATGGACCTTGTAAACAATGTAAGAAACTAATGCGACTACAGGACTGCCAGTCAGCAATACACAATCTAAACTCAGATTCATAAACAATAGCAGCGTCAGTTTATTGTATAACTGATTGTCAGTACGTTCACCTTGTTTTAAGAAATTGTCAAGACGATACTTAGATATGTTGTTAGTCTGAAAAGAGTTATTTTTTCTAGAGCCAGATGCAAGTAGAATAATGTGATGCACACCAAACCAATGCTGAGAAGACACCTCAAGTCGCCGTAATAATCAAGCTACCGCAATCTACATCTCATTAGAAATTGCAATAAAATCGTTTCATAGTATATACATTTCATTGCGTCGGCGGAAACTCAATGAAAGAATGGACTCATTGTCAATGGTTGTCACTATCAAAACTAGGCTACTAGAGTGTAAGGTTCGAAGCAAGTAAGGAAAGACAAGTAAGTTGTCATCAGTTGAAGACGCATTGCAAGTTCAAGTGAGATTATCATATATGGGCTCTGGACATAAGGAAAAAGAATGTACAGAATGGGTAGCAGCTGGTCTTATAGTAGATGTCTGAAGAAAACATGGGCCAGTCATGGTGACATGGAAAGCGAAGTAGACAGGTTGCTTGATTGGGGTTAACTCCCTTCCTTCTGAGACACGCTTCTATGACGCGCTTTCCATTTTGGTATAAAGTTTGCTGCAATGCGATCCAAAATCATTGATTTGGTGAAACCATACTTGCACGACAACCATCTCATTCGGACGAACTCAGTTCACTGGGAAAAATATGAAGAAGAAAGAGAGGGGAGACTTTTGTAAAATAAATAGTGCAACTGAGTGCATCTAGAGCGACGTTTCTTGACCGTGACAATGAACACATGCTGAATTGTAGACGAAGTGGGTCATGGACACAAGAGGTTCGCGAGAGCATGTACAATAGCAAGCATCTCCCTTTCTTGTGTCCAACTTCTTTATTTTGTTCTTCAGTCTGTTTTCCGGTATTTTTTCTTTAGTAATAAACAAACGTGACTGCATTAGAGCTTACAGAAATTGAATGTATATTTGTGGTATATTGTTGAGCAATGTATGTGCTTCGTCATCTGCTGAGTTATTATTTTATTAAAAAGTGCTTATCCCGGTAAGTTTTCAATCTAAAATAAAAGTACTATCATTTTTTTGTGAAGTACATTTCTTCAAGATCCACTGATTCTCCAAGTTAATACCAACTTCGTGTTCCTCTACCATTATATCATGCCTGTATAACTAATGATTCTGTCTCGTTAAGCTTTGAAGAAACCTAGCACATTCTTTGGCAATCAGTGGGCAAATCTTAATGAAATCATATAAATCGTAAATTTCATGGCCACACCAGCTATTTATTATAATCTGTGATTCGATGTTGGTAGCTTCCAAAATAGCCATGAGTATGACCAATTCTGAATCTCACTGCTTGCTGCTACTCCAAACATTTTCGAAATCCTAAAACAAGAATACTTTCACCAGACCGTCTTACACGTCATCGACAAGCAGTAAAAAAATTTAATTTTGAATGTTTATTATTACAAAAAAAAGGGAGATAAAAGTTTTGAAGTTCTTGGTGTACATCTATGGGAGAGCTCATCCTCCCTAAGATTTGTAGTACTAAGTAAATATGTGTTTTTTATAATTGATTATTCTTATTAGAATATTTTTACAAACAAGACTTTATACTGAAAACTTTTCACGCTTTGACCATCACTTCACCAGCTCTCATTTGCCAGCTAACCTTCCCATTCAATTGGCTACATGATATCTCAACAAAAAGTAAAAGAATTGATACAAGTAACTGCGCAAATAAGTTACTAAAAAACTTTATAAGCAGCACAATACAAAATATAGTAAGAAACACTATTTATATATATAAAAAGTATCTCATAAAGTACACATAGCTAAACTATCTAAAGGCAATTTCTCGGCTGAAATTACGGAGAAAAAAAAATGAGATGTTCGTTTAATCTGATCAAGTTGATCAAGCTGAGGTCGCTTTGTACTCTTTCAATGCGACAAGGTATGTCTGCATCGCAGCTCGAGCCTCCTCTTTGAGCGCCTAAAACGAATAGTCAGAAATGAATGTTTTTACTAAAAAAGAAATTACTTACTGCTAGGTGCTCTGCAGGAAGAGCTCTGTACAACTCTCCGATCTTTTTTCCTCTTTCATTGATTGGCAATCCAGCAAGGTCGGGATGATCTTTGATACTGCGAATGAACAATCCAAATGAATTGACAGGTCTGCGAGGTGCCAAAGGATCCTTCAACAAGATGAGCGACTTAGCATTTTTCTTCTTTGCGAGTTTTCTTCGGCGCGAGTTTTCCTCGCGAATACCTTCAGGTCCTTTCTTCTCCACATACTCTGCAAGTTCCTTCTCGTATCTGACCTTGTCAAGTCTGACCACCTCATTCAGCCCAGCCATCTGCGACTGAGAGAGGTTTCGATACTCTTCTCGCGCAACTGCAGCAACATCGGTAACTTTCTGACCGGGGTTTCTCTCGAGTACTTGCTTCAAGAACACGTTCCAAGCTCGTACGGGGCCCTTGGGCAAATCCTTTGGACGGCTGAGACTAACTGTCTTAGCCTTCTTGACGACTTTCTTCTTGGGCTTCTTCGCTGCGGCTTTCTTCTTAGGCTTCTTCGCTGCGACTTTCTTCTTGGGCTTCTTTACCGCAGTCTTTTTCGCCGCTGGCTTTTTCTCGGCCGCGACCTTAGTCGCAAGAGTACGGGCAAAAGAGATTTGCTGCTTTTGAGAAAGAACAGCCAATGCGCTGTGCTGCTGACGAGCAGCAGCGCTGACGAGCGCGCTCATCGACGCACGCGAGACACCGACGCGAACGGCCGAAGCACGAGCGATCTGAGCAGAGAGTTTAAACAACATTGTAACTTTATAACTGTGAGACTCGAATCAGCTGGTGTTTCACTATACAAAGGTGATAAAGCTGTGACGGTTTGGGGGATGCGCGAGACACGACAGAATCAAGTCAACGGGCAAGCGTCGAAACAAGCAGAAAAAAAAAGAAAAGAAAGCAAAGAAAAAATACTCTTTGATGAGCGATCTCTTACAACCTAGATGAGGGATCGGACACGATGAAAGTTCTCACAAAAAAGAGAGAGGGATAACCACACACGTTGACGCGTCGAGAGAAGAAAGCGAGAAGAAAGGCGCGAGAAAAAGGAAGGGCGCACTCTGTGGGTCGGGGTTTGTTCCCGATTGGTGTTTTGGTCGCGTTTTTCAGGTGATTTGCGCGAGACTCGCCGGAAACGTAAACAAACCTACGAGGGCCTTAAAATTGTAAGCAGAGTACCAGGGCCTCGATCAATGTAAGCGTGCTTTACGCGCCTGGAAGAAAGAAAAGATTCGATATTGAGTAGCGCTATAGAACATAGAACCGCAATGACTGACTCGCGCAGACGAAGACGAGACGACGACTCCGACCGCGATAGACATTCACGTGACAGGCGGAGGCGTGACGATGATCGGTATCGTGACAGAGACCGTGAAAGGGACAGAGACAGAGACCGCGATAGGGACCGCGATAGGGACCGAGATAGAGACAGGGACAGAGACCGCGGTAGAGACAGAGATAGAGACTATTACCGCAGCCGCGATAAAAGCAGAGACCGAGAACGTGATCGGGATCGCGACAGAGACCGGGATCGCGAACGTGAGCGTGAGCGTGAGAGAGACCGAGAACGAGACAGATCACCTCGAGTTCGAGAAAGAGAACGTGAACGAGAACGAAGTCGCCTTTCCCGCGACCGAGACCGACTTCGTGATGATTCTCGAGATCGCAGAGACCGCGATCGTGATCGTGATCGTGATCATGACAGAGATAGAGACAGAGACAGAGACAGAGACCGACCGCGTGAGACTAAAGACCGCGAAGACAGTCCGCCTCCAGCATCCTCAAATGATACAAACAAAATGGACATCGATCTTCCTGCTCATCTTGGTGAAGACCCTGTCGATGAATCTGCACACCAAACAAGCGGCTTTGACGACGACAATTTAGAGGAATCCGATGAAGAAGCAGCTCCTGCTGCTGCATCTACTGCTGCTGCTGAAGATGAAATTGATCCACTCGACATGTTCATGTCCACATTGACAGAAACCATTCCTGATGCTCCATCCGGTCTTAGTCGTGGTGAAGTAATTGACGAAGACGATGACCCTCGAGGAGAAGCGGAAGAACTTGATCCTGACGACGTTCTTGCCATGACGCAAAGACCAAAAAAGAAAAAGGATATACCCGCTGTCAATCATGCTAAAATGAATTACGAACCTTTTCGAAAACAATTTTATGTTGAGCCTGAAGAGCTCTCAAATCTAACAGAGCAAGAAGTCGACGAAATCCGTCTCGAATTGGATGGTATCAAGATTCGCGGCATAGACTGTCCTAAACCTGTGCAAAAGTGGAGTTTATTTGGTATACCGGCGCAAACAATGGACGTCATTCGCAAACTCGAATATGAGAAGCCTACTGCAATTCAGGCTCAAGCCGTGCCAGCTATTATGGCGGGTCGGGATGTTATTGGTGTTGCTAAAACTGGAAGTGGAAAGACTATGGCGTTTTTATTACCGATGTTTAGGCATATTAAAGATCAGAGACCACTGCAAGCAAACGAAGGACCCGTTGCATTAATTATGACCCCAACAAGAGAATTGGCTGTACAGATTCATAAAGAGTGTAAACCGTTTCTCAAAGTACTCGAATTAAGAGTATGTTTCACTATCATTGTTTACTTGACTGTGCTAATTCATATAGGCTGTATGTGCATACGGTGGCTCTCCTATCAAGGACCAGATTGCCGAACTCAAACGTGGAGCGGAGATTATCGTGGGCACTCCAGGTCGTATTATCGACTTACTTTCTGCCAACTCGGGTCGTGTTACGAATCTCAAAAGAGTTACCTATGTCACTCTTGACGAAGCAGATCGTATGTTTGACATGGGGTTTGAACCACAAGTCATGAAAATTCTTGCAAATATTCGTCCGGATCGTCAAACTGTTCTGTTTTCTGCTACCTTCCCTAAGCAGATGGAAGCACTTGCTCGCAAGGTTTTAACTAAACCAGTTGAGATTGTTGTAGGCGCTCGAAGTGTCGTAGCTAACGAGATCACTCAGATTGTTGAAGTCCGACCTGAAGACACCAAGTTTGTCCGTACACTTGAGTTACTTGGTGATTTATACAACAAAGATGAAGATGCACGCACTTTGATATTTGTTGAACGGCAGGAGGGTGCAGACCAGTTGTTAAAACAGCTCATGGCAAGAGGTTATCCATGTCTTTCGATTCACGGTGGTAAAGATCAAGGAGATCGAGATTCTGCAATTTCAGATTTTAAGAATGGAGTTGTGCCAATCCTGATTGCAACTTCAGTTGCTGCTCGAGGTTTAGATGTCAAACAACTAGTTTTGGTTATTAATTATGACTCGCCTAATCATTTAGAAGACTACGTTCACCGAGTCGGACGGACTGGTCGTGCTGGAAATCATGGTACCGCAGTCACGTTCATCACACCACAGCAAGAGCAGCATGCATTTGAGATTGCTAAAGCTTTACGCTTTAGTAAACAGCCTATTCCTGAGTCTTTACAAAAACTCGCCGATTATTTTCTGGAAAAAGTCAAATCTGGAAAAGAACGATTTGGAGCTGGCGGATTTGGAGGCAAGGGACTTGATAAACTCGACGCTGCGCGTGATGTTGCTAGAAAACTTGAACGAAAGGCTTATGGTGAAGATGAAGAGCCTGCTGCAGAAGCTGTCGACTCTGATGACGAAAATGATGTTGCGTCTGCAGCAGTAGATGCAAAGAGATCGTTATCACCTGAACCAATCGTCATTCATCGTCGTGCTCCGGCATCGGTTCTTTCTGCGGCGAGTAATGATGCTAAATCTCAAGCTCTTGCTGCTGCTAGTGCCATCGAGCGTGCTAAACTTGTCACGACGCATCTCGACACGAAACTTAAGACCACAGGTACCAAAATTGGTCCAGCAGCTGATAATAAAGGTCCAGATGCTGGAGAGTTTCATGCAACTCTTGTCATTAACGACTTTCCCCGTAAGTTTTATGTTTTGTTATTACAACTTTTAAAGCTAACTTTTTGTGTTTAGAAAAAGCGAGATGGGCAGTCACAAATCGCACAAATATTGCCAAGGTTCTTGAAACTACTGGAACTTCAATTACTACTAAGGGCACATTTTATCCTCCAGGCAAAGTTCCACCTCCTAACGGCGAGCCAAAACTATACATTTTGGTTGAAGGACAGGTATGTTTGACATATTTTCTTTATGAATTTAAAATTTAATTGTTGAGTAGACCGAAGTTGATGTATCGAGTGCAATGCATGAACTCAAACGACTCTTAACCGAAGGTACCGTCGCTGCTGCCGAAGCAAGCGAAACTCGACCAGGCAGATACTCCGTCGTTTAAGAATCCGAATTTGCGAACGCGCCGTGATTACTCTGTGGGCGACCATTTTAAAGAAAAACTGTTTATCTCTTTGAGTATACTAGTTATATTGCATTTTGTTTTACTTTTGCAAAAGATTACGTTGATAGTACACTTGAGTGAGTTTCATTGCAGGTCATTTCTTTAATCATTCCGTGACGTGGCTCCCCTCTAATTTCATCACTCGATCACTTCCCTACGACAATCTACGTTTTTCCAATTATTTCGGATCCAGTTTGCAGCAGCTTTGATAGAAATTTCGGCGATTTATTCACTATGTGAATTTTATTTATGCGTATAAACTGATGTCTATGTCCACGTATCTGGGCGCATTTAATAACGATCTTTCTTCATAGGTTTTAAATAGAACTTCGGTAGCTAATTCAAAGCTATCCTGTCGCTCATTGGAAGGTTAAATATTTTTGGAGTCTTCTGTGTTACATATTTGTAAATAGTGAATAAATACGGCGTGATTACGACTATTACAAAGTGCATTTGTTTTATAAATATCTAAGGTGTTAAAGTACATAAAAACGTAATGATACAAAAATTCTTTGCGTAATAATAACGCTTAAAATTACAACCAATTATACATAAACTTATAGCCTCGTCTTCTTCCCAAACAGAGCCTGTAATTCCTCTTCTCTTCGCTTTCTCTTCTCCGCCAACATACTTCTTTTCGCCAAAAACTCAATAGAATGACCAATAATCCCTTTTCCCGTGCTAGTTGGCACCTCATAAATCTTCATTGCATCCACAGGTGGCACACTAAACCACAGTAATTTGCCATTTTCGTCCTTCTGGTAAAGTTCTGCAGTATCTGGTGGAATCCTATCTGTGATGTAGTCCGGCAGTGTGAATGTTGATGGCGGTGGTGGTGGATTGTAGACTTGCGGCGCGGGACGGTTAAGTTGTGGTGGCATGTATCCTGTGTTGTTGTTTGTGTATTGGTAACTACTGCTATATGCTGAGCCGGGAGGTGTAGGTGTTCCAGGACCTGAAGAGGCACCAGAGTTATATCGCGAGTAGTCAGGACGAATGTGTGACTTATTAGTGCCCATTGACCGCTCTACAGACGCACGAGGTGGTAATGAAACATTTCGAATATGAGGAGAATTTGCTGCAGATGATTGTGTGGTAGCTGGTGGTAAAGGAGTAGGTGGATCTGGTGTTGGTGAAGGCTCTTTCATGCTTGGGTCAGGTGGTCGTTTATAGACTGCTCCGATAATGGGAGGCGCGTTTTCGACACCCATTTTGGGCTCGGGAATAGGGTCATCGTCGCGTGCATCAGCTGGCAGTAAATGCTTGATCGGTGAGGGCACTTTACGAAGTGGCCGAACTGTGTCAAATAAGTCCATGTCGTACTCATTTTCGCGGATTTCATCAGGAATACACGCTTTCCATGATCGAATTTTGTTGAATGTCTTTTCGTTCTCATTATATCGACTCTCACAGCAGTAAATGATTCTATCGCGAATTCCGGTTGGCCGTCCCCGTTGGTATTTGGTAGAAAACATAACAAAGCATTTATCGATGACTTCGTCAATCAAATGATCACGGTATTGTCCAGACTTCACAACCTCATTTTCGTAAAACAGCTTGTCGTAGCGATGAACGGTTTGCTCGGGCCGGTAATACCAGCAAACATTTATCCATTTGCGTCCGTCAGCTACTTCCCAAGTACGGAAGATCTGACCGATAGTAGGTCGTGAAGGATCGTTCAAATTGCTCAGATGTACCCAATCGCCCACGCGGTAAATATCTCCTCGGTACTCGATGCTATCTAGTGGTATTCTTGCATTCTTAACAGAAGATTCGGGATCTTGATATGCACTATCTGGTTTTCGAAGTTCTTCAGCCGCGACAGAGTGTACTAATTTCTGTAAAGCGACAGTGTCGCGGTATATTAATGAATTTGGTGCGTTGAATGTTTTGGCGTTGTTGAACATCAAGTCAATATCGGCCATAAACATTTCGACCGTAGCGTACTCGCGCCGTTTTATTTTTTTCTGTGCTTGTTAGTATCATATATACATAAGGCTCGTTTGTGGACATACTCTTATAATGTCAAGCGCGATTGGATCCGCTATTTCTCTGTAGTAGTCCGGATACTGTTTCGAGTCCGGTAGTCTCTCAAATGGCTCGTAAAGCAAACGATCGCCGATTTTTGCTTTGCGAATAGATCTCATAATTGCTTTTATCCTGCTTTCGTACGGTTTGTCAACTGTTGGCGGTCGACCGCGCTTTACGCGCTTATCTTCGCTACCATGTGCATCTCCTGACGCTGAAGCAATTGCTGCCTCTGCCTCAGCATCCACGGCTTCCTCTGCTTTTTTCTTTGATATCCGATCAGAATGTCTACGCGCAGCAGCGGCTTCAGCGCTTTCATTTGGTCTTCGAGGCTCATTATCTTCCTCGTCTTCGTCGTCCTCATCGTCATCTTCGTCGTCATCATCAGCAACATTGTTATCCACCTTCGCCTCGTGCTCTTCTTTGTCGTCATTCTCGTTACCAGCAGCCTCTGCTGTTGTCGCTGCCGCTGTGGATGGAACAGAAGGCGAAGTCACAGCGGACGAGAGTGTGCTCGGCCGATTCAAAGGCGGTCTGCCTCGCTTCCGCGCAGGAGACGGCGTGGCTCCAACCGCGGCGTCCATTTTCTAGTTCGGGTGATGCAGAATTACCAATTAAGGAAATAATAAATACTCAACTCTACTTTCTGGCTCGCGTCCAGGAAGACGTGTTTTCTCCCAGTTCAAAACCCAAACTACTCTCCGTGTTCGTTTCTCCAAATTAAATGCAGTCACGTGTAGCTCTGATTAATGACGTCTGAATTGTTCAGGGGCACAAGGGCAAACTTAGTTTGGACCGCGGTCGCTCGACATCAAGCCACATAGTCATTGTGCTCTCTGCTAAGAGCTTTTGCTATTTTGTTGCAAAGTGAGGCCTGGCATCATGAATGGAATGCGAAGCTGTCATTTAATACATGGAGCTATTATGAGCTCGCGAGTGTGAGTCTTCCAACCTCGTTCTTGAGATGGGTCGTTAACTTCTTTATAGCCGCGAAGTAGAGCTGCTTAAGAGCGTACCGCCAGAAATACAAGAATTGATTGACAATAACGACGATATGAATGGTGCTTATGTTAAGAAATTTTATCCGTTGGTACTTATTCCAGAAGAGAATATTCTGGGTATTCCTAGAGAGCAACTGATGGCTGCGTTTATGTACGCACATCCTGTATTTTATGATTTGATCAAATGTACGGTTTTACTAGCGATAGCAATGACTTGAAGACTGATTAGAATTTGTAGTGGAAAGCTGGACAGAAGAGGAGGCTCTGGAACTATCGCGAACGTCATTGGTGATGATACTAATCGGAAGTGAAAATATCACCGCCATCAATGCAAGGTATCACCTAAAGTTATGCGTACCTGAATGCTTCGACTAACATAATATCAGGAAACGACTTACAGCAGGAAACTACAGATTTGCAGATCTTGCTCACGAATTTCATTTTGCCAACATTTTACTCAGCTCACGATTAAGCCATCACAATAAATCACCTACATTATGGAGCTATCACGAACAAGTAGCCTCTCTACGTTTACAGAATTTACATAACGATATTGCCGACCGTGACCGTGTCCGATATATTGAGGAATTCTGTAGGCGAGATTTGCAAGTAGTGTTTGCATCAGCTGAACACCATTTTATGAATTACTACGCTTGGAATCATGCTCGATGGTTATTTGAACGGTTATATAGACCGTTACTACGATCTCCATCTGCTCGCTATTACTCTACAGTTTACATTAAGAAATTTCTTGAATCAATTATTCGAGACGTTGAAACATGGTGCTATGGCCACGCAGGAGATTCATCTGCTTGGTCATTCTTCCAGTGGATTTTATTTTTTTATATTGAGAACTCTCATCGATCAAGCTCAGTCAATTTAAAATCCTCCCGAAAAGTGGATAACCCTTTTCTTTTAGAGTCCGTATCTAAAGCACTCCAATTTGCTACGACAGCCAGTTTAGCTCATGAATCTGTCTGGAACTTTTTACGACGAGTAATCGGCGATGCTGAATATATTACTGAGCGAAGACGTATATCATACTTTGATTTCATCGATATCTATTTAAAGAGTCGAAAAGGCGAAAAGTACACCGCTTCTTACGCCGCTTTAAATGATATTAAGTTAGTTGCTGAACATAGCAAGACCTTAGCAGATTATCGAGATAAAGAAATCTGTATAATAGAATCAGCTCTTGATTGGATTTTAGTTGCTAGGAAACTAAAAAGCTTGCAAATTTAGTATGGGAAGGTTTAATAAATTGGAGTTTTTGGATTAGTTGTGTTATTATACATTTATGTGGGTTTCTCTGTTTATAAATAATAAGTGCATTTTCTAAAAATCAAAACTGATGGAAACGCGCCTTTTGTGAGATTAAACAAACAGATATAAGATTGCATTGTAGCACAAGATAAAATAAGCAAATATTCTAACCAAATACAAAAATAGAAAGAATCATAACGAAGATTTCCAAACGTTTGTCGTTTATTTCTTCTTCTGTTGCGAAGTGGTGTTCTTGGGCAGCTCCTTGGTGAATGGAAGAAACTCCGGCTCACCAGGAATCCATTTTCGCAAGACTTCGGGAACCTTGAATCCATCCTCGGTCTGGTAGTTCTCAAGAATACAGCACAAAGTACGCTCGGTAGCAGTGAGTGTAGAGTTAAGACAGTGGACGTACTTCTTCTCACGTTGGTTGAGTTTCTTGATTCCGCATCTGATCTCGAGATTTCGCGACTGGTAATCAGTGCAGTTTGAGCAACTGACAAGCTCCTTGTACTCTCCCTGGAATGGGAACCACGCCTCAAGATCGTATTTCTTGGCAGCGGCATTGTTCAATTCACCGGAAACAATGCCAACAACACGGTAGGGAAGCTTGAGGGACTGGTAGAACTCCTCGGAGTGAGCAATCATACGGTCAAACTCCTCCCAGGACTTCTCAGGCTCAGTGAGAACGAACTGCTCAATTTTCTCGAAAGCGTGGACACGGAAAATACCCCAGGCATCCTTTCCGTGCGATCCAGCTTCTCTACGGAAGCAAGAACTGTAACCAGCATATCTGAAAAATTATCAGTACACTGAACGAACCTACGCAAAAATGATAAACCTACCGCTTGGGGAGCTGCTCAGAAGGCTGCTCAAACCATTCGTCAGAGTGGAAGGCAGAAATAGGCTGCTCTGAAGTAGCAATCAAGTATTTCTCATCCTGTCCGTCAATAACCTTGTACAATTCCTCGTCGAACTGTGAAAGCTGAGCAGTCTTGGCCATAACATCCTTGTTCATCATGACGGGAGCCTGAAGAGCAGTGTAGCCCTTTGAGGTAAGGAAGCTAAGACCGTAGTTGATGAGGGCCTGGTTAAGGAAAACACCGTAGCTACGAAGGAAAAATCCACGATGGCCAGAAAGTTTGGCTCCTCGCTCGGGGTCGTAACCGTCCAATCTGGTGAGAACCTCGTGGTGAGAAAGACAGTCGCGCTTCTCCACAGTGACACCCTCTGGAACCCATGTTCGGACCAAAGAGTTATCGGCCTATTTGATAAATCAATTCACGTTTTAGATGTTGATAAACGGTCTTACCTCATCCATACTGACGGGAACGGACTCGTGAACAATGTTTCCAACGGTGTTCACTTTGTAGCGAAGTTGAGAATCAGCCTCTTGCTCCTTCTTGATAAGTTCGGCCTTCTTTTGCGCAAGCTCCTCTTTTTGCTTGACCAATTCGGAAGCATCCTCCTTCGCCTGTTATATCAAGTCAGTCACTGACAAATGAGAGCATTGGGAGAGATTGAGCCATACCTTGAACTTCAAACCAATTTCCTTCTGGATCTTGTTCTGAGACTTGTTGATCTCGTCAAGCTCAAAACGAACTACATCAAACAAATTAACACTATTTCAAACACGAGAATTGCACATAACGTACTCTTAGTCCATTCCTTGTACTCGTTAATGATCTCATCAACAATCTCAACGGAAGCACCACGGGCGGCCTGAGACTTGCGAATAGCCTCGGGGTTTCCACCCTTATCCTCCAAAAACATCAAAATATCCAGCATTTTGAACTATGCAAACAATTGAAAAAAGGTTAGCGCATTGAAAAAAATTCAAATCTTTTTGGAGAGTGTCTTGGAGAACACCTATGAATAAATTTAATAGATGTATGGCTTTTTTATGATAGCAATTTGATTGCCGCCAATAAACCCAATTCAAATAAGACTCTCCTGTTTTAAAAAATCAATTATTCTTACCTGCTCCTTTCCGAACTATATTCTGATGGAAGAAAGATATTAGAAAAAAGTTTGGAGAAACTGAAGATGAGGCAGAAACTCAGTTCAACGTAAAATTGTCAAAGCGAGCCGCGCGAGCTGAACTGATACGCTTGATTGTTACCTGAGTGTTTCAGCAATTGAGCATTTAATTTGACCAATACTACGATAAAAGTAATTCTAATCTTCTTTTTCAACAGAAGGCGTAACGAGTCTACAAATAAGGCACAATCTCATCTCAATGCTAGTCAATGCCAATTTCTATTAAGATTACGCCAATAAAATATGTACAAGCCGAATATAATGGCCTACAGCAGTAGAAGCTCATCCAAGAACTTATCATCTTTGTCGAGTTCGGCCGTATTGTTGCCACTCTCCGAGGGTTTCGACGCCCTATTTGTTGGCCAGCCTTTACGTATGCTTGTGTCGTCACTGTTGGTCTTGCGAGCACCTGCTCCCCATCCCTTAGTCACTGTAGCTGCTCTTCCTGTAAATTCCTCCAAAACTGCGGATTTATTTTTTCCACTCTCATCTCCATCCATTTCCTTCCAAAACTCATCGTCAAAATTAATGTCAGACTTCATTGCCTTCGCAGCCTCTCGTTCCTTTCTAGCCTCAAATGCGACCTGTCGAGGCAGCTTTTTTAATCTTTCTAATTCTTCATCTTTTTCTTTTCTGCTAGCAAACTTGTATCGGTCTCGAATGACTTCAGCGTATTTTAATTTCTCAATTTTACGATCAGACTCAAAGAACGATGGATCATTTGCATCGTAAGTGATCACCTTTGCATTTTTCTTTTGTTTCCTCTCTGCAGCAATTTCAGAGAGGCTAAGCTTCTGCTTTGATTTTGGAACATGAGTACTGTTCAAATCCAGTTGGCTTTGAAAGATATCAGCCACATCCTCATCGCGTTTCTCTAATTCTTTAATCCGCTTGTCCTCTGCGTCCACGTACTTCGACAATGCTTCACCTGCAACATGTGATATGGACTGTAAATACTCTTGCTCTTGTTCTTGCAGTTCTGCGTTAACCCCAAACTCCTCATCTGCTTCCTGAGTCTGATATCGCCACGCATTTGATGGAAGATGCTTCTTTTTTCTTCGCATAGGAACTTCGCCTTCGAGTGTAGATACGACATTCGCAGATTCAGAGCTTTTATTGTCACTTTCAACAGCATCTGTAGTAGTTTCGGTGGTTTGATCATCCGGACTGGGAGAGATCACATCAGCTTTTTCAGAGTCCTCATAATCAGAAGACCCGCTCGACGATCCGCTTTCTTCTTCTCCTTCTGCAGGATTAAATCGCCGATTAGGCCGTCCCGGAGGTACAATTCCATGCTTTCTGTTGTACCTGCGAGTGGCCTTACGGTCCCATTTATTGTTGTGAAGAACCATTTTTGATCTTTGGGAACCACAAATATAGATTAGTGAACTTCAGCTGGGATGTTCCGTATATCTGTGGTTGCGGGTTGTGGTTATAAGTCTATTTTTGGTTAGCTAATGTTACAGCTTTCCTACTTAGTACACAGCTCAAATATCGATTCAGCGTCTCATTTTTGTATACACGTTAGCTATATTGTATCAGTCTGTTAGCCCAGCACCTACCTGATGACTCCGTCATCGCCGGTGAGTCCGCGTCCACGTTTTTCCGGACGCCGATGAGTATTGATTTAAAGTTTCTCCGTAGTGAATAAGCAAAAATCTTAATCCGAGCCGTCCTCCGCATACTTCGTCCACAAACCATTGTATATCGTTCGTTGGTCGGATTGAGCTATGGGTGACTCATAACGAAATTACAGATCAGACGGTTGTAGAATTTCACAATGGAATTACCTGAAAGGCCGGGAGCATTGCAGAGTCGTCTCAGCCGGAGACGGAAAGTTACTACTTGCTTGGGTTGTTCTGCTCGTCGTGTAAAATGCGACCGCCAAAAACCTTCTTGCAATGCGTGTATTCAGCGTGGAATGGAATGCCAGTATCAGGAATTTCTTCCGGATCACTTGAGGCTCAAAAGGCCACGATTCACTGAGAGTGACCAGTCTCACCAGAGCCGTAATGCCGACTTTGACATTTCATCTGATCTCGCCAGTACAGATAGTTTATCAGAGCTAGTCGATATTGACGCGAAGCGAGTGAAGCACGTCGATGTAGGATTACTGGCTATTGATGACGAGACTGGAGTGTCTCGGTTTGCGACACCAATGTACTGGCCTCTTTTATTTGAAGATGTATGCAGCTCCAATTGAGACATGATATTTTATGACTAATGTTGATTTCTTTTAGTATTCTTCGACAGATGATTTGTTTGAGACAAGTCCAGGCAACTTTATTTCAGAAGATCAGAAACGAAGTATGTCAAGTCAACGGCACAGGCTGTTGCTTGCGTACCTTCCTGACCGAGATACATGTGACTCTCTGATGGACGAATACTACCGATGTATACACCCTGTTGCACCTTTGATGTCGCGCCCTGAATTTCAAGTAAAGTATGAAAAGTTCTGGACACGGCGAAACGAACAGTCACTGCAACCAAACGGTGATGAGGATCGTGAAACGTTTTTCACTGTAATATTTGCAATGCTATACGGTGCTATGGTAGGACGTAACGCTACTCTAAAGTGCACACTTGCTGCTGGTCATGATAAAATTTTAGATTATGACCCGTGTGCTGAGGAAATGAATCGCTATTTGCAAGCATGCGAGCATGCTCTATTAATTTGCGACTTTCCTACACGTCCCTCTCTCATCACGCTTTGGGCAGCAATGATGATGCAGACATGCAAGTTCACTGTGGCTCCAATTCCTACTATGACATATACGGTTTCAATGATGTTACGGATAGCTCAAACCATTGGCTTACATAGAGATCCCTCGCTTTTTGAAAAGACCAAAATGGAGGACTGGGAACAAAGACTTAGAAGGGCGCTCTGGTGGCATTTAGTATTTCTAGATGCTTACGTTGCTTTAATCAGTGGATTACCACCCACTATTCATCATTCTTTTTACGATGTGCAGTTACCTTCAACTGAAGGCATGCTAGATGAAGATGCCATGTCAATAGACGCTAGAAATGGAATTCGGCAATATATCCGACTAATGTCTGTCATGTTTTCTGAAGTTTTTAATGCAAAAACAGTCACTGAGGACAGGCTTGAGTCAATAATCAATATGCTTAAAAAAGCCAGGGAACGAATGATGCAGCGTGCGCATGCTGTTGCTGTGCTGAGCTTTTCCGAAATTTCACCTGACGCTGATATTGCAGAGATTCGCAAGAATCAGCAATACGTAACATTATGTATGATTGCCCTAGCACAACGGCCATTATTAACCTTTTTTGGAAGCACGTTTAAAACAAGATT
Organism: Myxozyma mucilagina; assembly: GCA_030571435.1. Taxonomy (NCBI): domain Eukaryota; kingdom Fungi; phylum Ascomycota; class Lipomycetes; order Lipomycetales; family Lipomycetaceae; genus Myxozyma; species Myxozyma mucilagina. Next base: position 23,502 of record JAJLXV010000137.1, on the reverse strand, counting down.
TGGGCAAAAACCCAATGCGGAGCTGTTTGCGGTGAATAAAGCTGCAGCTGAACATTGGAATCAAATTGCAGAGACTGCCTTGACAAGCTTGAAGGTTATGAACAAAGTGATGAATCCTTCTGAGTATCTTGAAGCAACATGGCACAATTTACAGCTGACACAATGTCATTCTATGATTGTGTTATTGCAGGATATTTGTGTAAATCCAACCAGACCTCTCAATATAAAAAGCACAGAATTACTGCAACGACTTGGTTACTCCAAGCGAGATTTTATCACCGGAGATGAAAGAATGAAATGCGTTTCGGATGCATTGAGTGTACATATGAAATTACGTCTTGACGGTCAAAGTAAGTTTGCTGGAAAGCAGTGGAATTTAATGATAAAATTATATGATATAGCAAAAGGAATTGTTGGACAGCAAGCTACTCCGCCAGTTCCACCACAACCAGGATTCACTTTACATGCTCCATTCTTATCTCACACACAACAAGAGAGTGTTCAATATTCAGCTGCAGATCTCATATCTCCGCCGCGATCGGGAGAGCAAGAACCTACAAGCGCAAGTGATTTTTCGTTGGACGATACTGTCTTGTGGGATGGACAGGCTAGCCTGGATTTTCTATTGAATGAGGAGTTGTTGTCAGGTTACAATAATCTTTTCCCCGACGCTGCGAGCCAGCTCTTTTTGGCGGGTCCAACAAATCAGAGAGTTTAGCCAACTTGTATTATAGTAGAGTTTATGGGAATGACGTGGTGTAATTATAGACAGTTCTAATTATTAATGAATCTATATACAATGAAATGTTGAGTAATATTTACAAAAGTCCAATGGTCTTCTTTACTTCGTTCAGAGTAACTTGAGCAATCTCGTTAGCTCTCTCTGCACCATTTTTCAGGACTTGGTCTATATAAGCTGGATCAGCACTAAGTCTCTCAAACTCACGTCTAACTGGTTCCAATTCTGATACGACAACATCAGTAACGGCAGCCTTGAATTCGCCATGCTTCATGTTTGCATATCTGTTCGCAATATCTTCTTTAGAGCTTTCTGTAATACCAGCCACAATATCAATGAGATTTGCAACACCCGGTCTCGATTCGGGATCGTATGTTATGCCTTCAATGCTATCTGTGACTGCGCCCCTTATCTTTTTCGAAATCTGATCAGGCGTATCAGAAATCATAATACGAGTGCTTGCAGTTGGATCCGATTTTGACATTTTCTTGGTAGGATTCTTGAGAGACATGATACGAGGGGTAGGTGCTATAAAGATTAGATCTGTTCAACCATAGAGTCTTGAGGTTAATACATACTCAAAAGTACATTTGGTAGTCTAAAGACGTTACTGTTGTGTCGAGTGTTGAAACGATCCGCAATATGTCGTGTTAATTCGAGATGCTGCACTTGATCATCACCAACAGGTACTTGACTAGTCCTAAATTTCGAAGTTAGAACATCAGCTCGTCAATGCTAAAGGCATACATACTGGTAAAGCAAGATATCTGCCGCTTGAAGGACTGGATAAGAGAAAAGTCCTAACTTTAGATTTCTTTGCGCCTCGCGATTATCAGTTGAGGCATCATCTGCAATGTTCAGTTTGCTCTTGAAATATTCTCGTCAGCGAAATCTGAAAATAGTCATTATATAGTACTTACTTTCCATTGAGTCATTCGACTCAAATATCCAAATTCACTGATACAGGTAAGAATCCAACAAAGCTCCGCATGAGCAGCCACCGCACTCTGTGCATACAGCACACATCTTTCTGGATCAACTCCCGAAGCAATAATCATTGCAGCGCCCTGTCTTTTATATCCTCGTAACAGCTCCGGTTCAGGAGGGACAGTGAGCGCATGTAGATCAACAATAGAGAAAATAAGTCGTGTTGAAGGCTCAGATCGAGCACATAATCCGCCCCATGCACTCAATGCTCCAAGGTAATTGCCGATGTGTGCAATTCCTGTAGGTTGGATTCCGCTGAAGACTGTATTGGGAATATCTTGTAGCGCTGCGGGTGTTTGACGAACTGGGGGAGTTTTAGTTGAATAGCACCGTAGCGCTCTATTCGCCGTTGCAGAATTTAACCGTAGTGACCGACAACTCATAATTGACTGATACTCTACTTTTCAAGAAGATTTATCAAGAAAATGCCGTAAATTGATAAAAACAGTTGTCATGATTGAGTCGAAGACTCCGAGGCATTTAAGCTTTAAAGATTTTCCTAATTTAGTTCCCCTTAACCGCGACTTTTGAAATCTCGGAACTCACAAATTTTCGTGAAAAGCAAACTACAATCTTATACCACAGCACAAAGCACGAAGGTAGGGTTCTATATTTTTTAGGAATCCTCGAAATTTTAATACCGACTGAAGTGCTGGGTAGACGGTTGGTAGCAAAATATGAAGGTGTTAGGATTGCAATTTTTACGGACGCCGATTGCTCGTCAATATGCTGCGTCGGCTGGACAAAGACCTGTAGCTGAGAGCGTTCGCGGAGCAATTCAGCAGAATATTCGACGATCATATGCAAATGATGCTTCTAAGTCTACTTCACGCACAAAAACTGAGACTTTAGCTGAAGAGCCCGAGTTGGAAACCGAAAGTCAATCAATGGAAGTGCACGAGAAAAGCGAAGCAGCCAAGATAGCATCAATAGAAGAAGCAAGCACTGAGGCTATTGAATTGAGCTCTTTCCGACCAGCTTACATTCATCCAGTCACGGGTGCGACGCACATGACCTCCTCGCTCAAACTGTACCCTCGTCTGAAGCGACCAATGCCGATGAACGTTGAACTTTTACATTACGCGCCAATCCGACTACCGGTGAAGTACAACGAAAGAGTATGCGACTTGTTATTACATGCATACTACCCTGATGCTCTTGATCTTTTCGCCGAGTTCGCTATGCGTGCCGCGTTCTACTTTAAAATGCCAGCCCGCGTATCTCCTCTTCCTACACGAATTGAGCGATGGACTATGCCACGATCTCCATTCGCTCAGGCTAAGACTAAGTCCAATTACGAGCGAATGACGCATAAGCGATTAATCAAAGTTTACGATACAGACATGAAAACTCTTGAGCTTTGGTTGGGATTCTTGCGAAAATACGAAATGGCAGGTGTCGGTATGAAAGCCAACATGTTTGCTATGGAAGATATCGGACCAATTGATCTTCAAAAGGAGGTTGAAAAGACAAAGGCCGCTAAGCCTGTTGAGGCCCCCGCCTGGAGAAAGAGACTTGACAGAAGAACAGCAAGAAAAGTTGCGGCGAAGGCTACAGCTTAGATGCTTGTCAATCAATTTGAGGGTTTCAAGGACTGAATGTACAAGTTTGTAAATATTTGATTCATGATTTGATTGGGGTTCTGTTTGTCAAATATTTTTCCGCATTGAAAAGAATGTAAAATATAGTTACTGTTAAAGCAATAATTAAACCGGATGAGATTAATAATCACGTGATCCAGTAAGGACTCATTAGAGCGGATAAATTTCAATGAGGTCATGTACTTTTCTGGGTGCTTTAAAGCAATGAAACTCGAATATGCTTAATTTAAGCAGAAGCTTATACAAATTATCAGGCCAGGCTAAAATGTGCGTCAATATTCGCTTCTTAACGCCGATTTAAGCGCCCTTTGTCTCATAGCATGATTCCATAAACGCAAGTTTGCATCATTGCGCCATTTAAGCTTCTTCACTCAATAGCCCGTTAAACCTACTTCTAAGCATGGCGAGATAAACATCGTACATGCTTTGCACTAAATGGAGATAATCTGGAAATGATTCATAAAAATATTATTATTACAACATAAAGACCTGTACTATACATATATACGCCTTGAACCGAAACACAAACCCAGAACAAAAACCCAATGCCAACCAAATTACAAGGAAAACAATACAAAGACTGAAACAAATACGAAACCAAACAATCCTTAATCATATGAGTATAAACTCTCTTCTGCTCTATAGTGGTCAAACCTCTAATAAAACAAGAAACATCTAAACACGCTCTTCCCAATTTGTATATCTATGGATATATAGATCTTTGTTGATCAGCTTTGCAAAAAAAGTCTCATTTCCATAAACAGAGTGGGCATTAGGAATTGGCACTCTGTGTGACTTGTTTGAAATAGTATCCCAAACTTCGACCTCGCCTGCGGGGCCCTTTGTGGTATTGACGCCATGGAAGAGATACATACATTGTGATTTCTTCATAGTGATACACTCTTGTAATGGATAATAATCGTCAGCGTTGAGGTACTCTTGTAAATTTGTGCTTGATTTGATAGCAGCACATTCAGGATAAAACTTTGACATTGACTCAATTCCGGTCTTCTCGTCAACAGACATAAGATAGAGACAATGACCACGATGTAAGACACCCTGTCGAGATATAGCATAGGAGATCTTGCCATTTCCGCAAATTAATTGGAAAAGACGGTTGAATCGAAGCTCGGTACCAGGTAAGATTCCGATAGAAGAAATGACATTTCCTTGCAAATCGTATGTCTTTGCATAACCTGGGAACATAAAGTTTGTTCGACGAGGATAGTCGTTGGCGTAAGGAGGAAGAGAGAACAAATAAATTTTCTTCTCAGAAAAGATAGCAGAAGTGTCCCATAAACCGGTAACAGTGTACTGGAATTGCGAAACAAGCTGTCGCGTTTTGAGATCCCAAACCATGAAAAACTTATGTGGAGATCCGTTTGCAACACTGAAACGCGCGATTAGGTGCTCACCGTCGCAACTAAATGGATTCAAAACAGCGGGCCGACTTTGAGGTGGGTAGGGAAAAACCATGAGCTTCTTGGAGATCGTTGGATTCGCGTTCTCGGGATCTGGAGAAGATGAACTGTCCCAATGAGCCGCTCGAAGATCAAAGACAAAGATGGCGTCTTTATCAGATTCAATCCATGACAGATAGCTGCCGTGTTCGGAGACACTCATATCAGTGACAGACGATGTGCCAAAGTCTAGAGAGACGGGCTCCATAGATTTCTTTGAGAAATCCCAGACGAGGAACCGACGATCGGTTTGAAGGTAGAAGACGAGGTATGAGTCAGAGTAAGCTGTGCATGAGATTTGACTAGTGACGTCGCTTTGCAAATGACAAACGCGAGATTCAGACAAACTTAAGGAGGTAACGGCATGCTCGTCAAATGCTTTGTGAAGGAAACGGTCATAAGTGTCTGTGGGAGCATCGGGGGCCAGCTGCTCAGGAAGCGGGCCGCACAGTTGGGAGTAAACGACGGCTGAGGAGAAGATGGAACGCCATGTACGAGAAACCAGTTGGAAATGGACCAGATCGGTTAATCGAGGAACATATTTCGCGATATCTGGAATAATATCAATCGGAAGGTTACCGATGATATCAAAAGAAGCTGCTTCAGCCATGCTTCAGTTGTTAGATTGACGATGAAGAAAAACGATTAGGCCCGATAAGATAGGCTACAATGCACGTGACAGTAGATCAAGGTGTGCCTGAGCACAAGCTAAATGTGATTGGGAATATAAACAATAGCACAGAATGGAACTGAGGATGCCTTTGAGCGAGGCGTTGTTTACTTATATAGACACGATGCTGAGCTCGACGTTGGTTTGTCTTCGGCCTCGTCCCGGTAGTGGTTTTTGGCAGCGGCAGCGGCGGTGGCGGCGGCGACTCGGCTGCGCGCAAACCAACTCTCGCTTCACTATGCTATCTTCATCGGCCCCCACAAAACTGCGTAACGTGGCAACAAAATAAATTAATAATTTACAAAAGTCAATTTCAATTGAGTTGTTTAATTTCTGTTATCGTGTATCTGGGCAGAGTAATAGTTACGTAGACTTGTTTCTTGGTCCTAAATAATACTCATAACCTCCCATCGACAGCTTGACGCCGACGAAGCGCCGCGATGAGCCCACAAAATAGAGCACGTCCGCGCTAAAAACACTGTAAATACCGAAAACACAAAATAGACTTTGAGAATCTCCGAGTGACGCACACACCCCCGTGTTTTTCCGCGCCGACCCGCATTGTTCCGTGCCAACGCCTTTTCGGACCCTAGCCCCTTGTTTGCTTGCACTTTGAAGGGGTTTGTACTTTTGTAACAAATAGAAGGGGTTTGTACATTAAGTAGAATCTTGAGGGGTTTGTGTACTTTTTACAACGCGAAGAGGCGGCCAATCAAATTGCGGCCAAAGGCGAAAGTTGGTTGAAAGCGATATTGGAAGAGACACAAATTGCAAGCTCACAGCAGACCTCATCGAGCCAACCCCAACTTCAATTTCATTCTTCCTTTTACATTAAGCAACAATGGCTGGAGGACACGGACACGGACCTAAAACCTACTCAGGTCCTATTCCTGTTCATCCTCCTCGGGCGTTTTACCGGTATTCGAATTTGGTTCTCGGTGCGTCAATGTGGTTCTGGATCATGTACAGATTAAAGGAGGTGTGTCTTTTGAAGTAGTTTTTTTTTTTTCAATTTTCAGAGTACTAACTGCTGAGATTTAGGATGGTCCCGTTTTATTCGTACGTTTTTGGTCAATAGAGGAGCGTTTTCTATATAGAACTAACACTTAATAGGGATTCCGTCACCCATGGGAGGGTCACCACGGTCCTAGCCACGCTGTCGAGCACAAGAAAGACGAGGAACACCACTAGACGACATATTTCAAATTGTACAACGTTCGCGAAATCTAAAAATCAAAAATTGAAGAATAGCACAGGCGATGTTTGTGATAGATGTGGGATACCACAAAAGAACTTCGTTGAGTTGATATATGAATGGGATCACAGTAGAGTTATTGATTGGCTCTAAAAGGGGTATACTTGTTTTGCGTGTTCTATAGTTTGTTTTGTTTGGGTTATCATCATTCTGTTTATATTGCATCTTTTATCAATGAACTGGTCTTAATATGTTCACTTCCACGGTCTTATCCCGGCATAATAACTAAATCACGATTACGAGCGAGCAAATAATGTTTGATGTGTACCTTAATTATTCATTATGTGCTTACAATTGTCAAAACTCATTACGAAATCAATTGCAAGATATTGAAGTCATTATTAAAGAAACCGCCCACCATGAAAATGAAAAATCTATAATCATAATCGTTGTACCGATTACAGAATACCAATACTACCATCTAAAAATGCTTATATACACCGTTTTACAACAATTCAAACTCCCGCTCATGTTCTTCCAATAGAACCTTAAACTGCTTTCTAACTTTTCTCCTACCGCCTCTGATTGTTCTCCTGATTCTTGTTAGAGCGCTGGCGACTGCAGTGAATATATATTTCTCTCCCATCCAGGAAACTCCAAAATTGACCATTGCAGTAACTAAAATGAACAGTTTAAATCCGAGCGAAAGAGGTGTTAGAACGAGTAAATTAAATAGCCATTTAGGCGGAGCAAATAATATGCCTGTAATCACCGCAGTGGTGACTGCAATTGTCGCCATGAACGGAACTAAATGACTGTCAATATCAAATATACACTTCCAATAAATCAGTAAGACTCACTATTTTTTGTCATGACTTCCCGATATGGAGGTCCAACGCTGAGCACAATAGCCACAAAAATATACTGATAACAAGAAGCCAAAAATAAACTTGTGTTGTCTGAACTTTGAACGTGACTATCATCCGATCCCGGAATAGGCGGTGTATACCAAGGCTGCCTTTTCACAGCTTCCCAAATCAGAAACTGGAATAGTATACTGATGATAATCTGTCCAACTAATTTTGTAAGAATTTTCAGAGAAACGAGATTTGCAGTCGGCCGTTTCCGACTCAGAACTGGATATGGACCTGCCCATGCCACTATTAAATGTTAGTCTTTCAGTATTAGCATAATCAGAGGAAGTACATACTAAACACGGCAATTGGTAAGATCAAAAACATATCAATCAACAAAAACTGGAAATCACCCAAATTCGTTCCAGATTCATACAAAATTCCAACCGTCATAAACTGGATAGCTGAATACAGAGACATGTACTTAAAGCACGAGAAACTAGTAACTAAAGAGGCACGTCCTTCTCTGATTACATCCGGCACACAGGATATTTCAAAAACCCGAGATGTAAATGGTGCTGCTACACTTGCTTCGGCTTCTGATAGTGAGATGCCGACGTCAGCTGCTTTCAATGCACCGCAATCATTTGCTCCGTCACCGCAGAAACATACGGAGTAATCAATTTCTTGAAGTTTCTCTACTAGCTCGTGCTTTTCATCCGGTGACATGCGTGCGTAGATACTAGCTTTGATCAACATTCGTTTGATCACGTCTTCAGAAGAGTAATTCATAATGTATCTGAAGACTTCACCTGTGATTGCAAGCGTATATTTGCGCATAATCGTTGCAGATAATCGCGAAGGCGCATCAGGCGACAATTTTGGTAACAACGTCGTAGCATCAAGTGTAATATGTTCGTTGTCAATACAAGCCCACTCAATACCCATTTCATCCGATCGGAAATGAGGTACAAAAACGGGTGCTTCGGGGTGTACCAGCTCGCATTCTCGTGAAACACTAATTGCTGTTAAGACGTTATCACCAGTACACATGACTGTTCGTAAGTTTGCAGCTTCAAGTTCTTGAATGATGCTCTTGGTTGAGGGCTTCAGCTTGTTCTCAAAGACAATAAATCCGATAAAATCAAGGTCCTTCTCAACATCTTCTCTCTTTAACTTTTGCGCTTTATACCATGTCATCTTAGGTAAAGTCTTGGCAGCAATACCAATAACACGATATCCGCGGTGCGTATAGCTCTCAAGTGTTTGCTCATAATCTTCAGGGAAACTATCCGCATTACAAATCTGTGGAAGTACTTCAGGAGCACCTTTAACATAAACCTGCATATTTGTGTCACGGAGTCGTTTTACGACAACTGACATTCGTCGTAGCTGCGAAACAAACTCAAACATTTTGATAATGCCAACATTCGCTTCATCAGGATTCACCTGTGAAAAGTCTGTCTCGCCTGTGTCGGTGGATACTATCGTACGAGCTAACTTTCGTGGTGGTAACATAATCAGTGGAGATAAACTTTCAGCACCACTAGATGGGGATGTAATTCGATGAGGAGTAATCGGTGAGTTAGATGAAGTGGTTGTATTCCCATCTTCAATAATTTCAGGTGGTGTATAAAGTTCTCCGTCTTCATACATTCCCCATCCAGTATACATGAACATTTTAATATCTAGCGGGTCACCCATAAGTTCACCATCGATAAGTTTGAGAGAATGACAACTAGCCATGGCAGAAATCATCGATAGTCTAGTTGCCCATTCTGCCTTTGCCTCCTTAGCAGAAGCGGGAATCACCTCCTTCGCATCAGGAAATACTGAGGAAAAGACATGATCGTTCTTTTTCGTTACAAGTATTCCTAAAACGTCGAGACCATCTTCTGTTAGTGTGCCAGTTTTGTCAAAACAGACTATATCTAACTTTCCGCCAACATTAACGCGATTCGGACTAATGCAGAATATATTCTTCTTCTTTAATCGGCCAAGTGCAATGTTAGTGCCAATTGTCAAAGTAGCAGGAAGCGCAGGAGGAACGACAATGGTAATCAAATCAAGCGAGCGAAACGCAATCAAGCTAGCAGGTAATCCAAGTCTAACAAATGTAATGGTGTAAAAAATAAATCCCACGGCGGCCATAGCAGACATAAAGGCAATGTATCTAAATGAATCGCGGTAAAATTTGAATCCTGAAGGCTTAGGAAATAACATTGATCGAACAAGAGCTCCTTTTGTGGTATTGAAACCTGTTCGAACTGCTAAAGCAAGCGCAACGGCTCCTTCTTCTTCTTGAGAGTATTCAGGCGAATTTGATGACGAGGCTGCATCTTGTGGTTTACGTAAACGGACAATCTTCGTGCCGCAGAACAGAAAGTTGCGAGCGAGATCTGGGGCAATGGTGATACCAGAATCTAGAAGATGCATCATTGTCTCATGAGTGGCAGGATACTTGGAAACAGGGATAGACTCTCCAGTAAGCATACTTTCGTTGACGATACCGTCACCAGTAAGCAAAACTGAGTCGCAAGGGAACTCAGAGAGAGCAGGATCAGAAACTTCATAAATATCTCCGGGAACTAATTCTGTTGATGGAATTGTGGCCCAAAAATTTTCGCGCAGTACATGCACGTCACAAACATGCCTTGAAATTTCACGCAGTCGTCGCATATTGCCTTTTGTTTCAATAAGGGTATTGGTGATACTAATAGCAGATATGACGAGAATACAGGAAGCATAGTAGTAATATTCATCCAGAGACCACAAAATCATAGAAAATAACTGAAAAATATAGAAAGGATGCAACACTTCATCAAAAAGCAGCTTTCCAATTGATTTGTCTTCAATATCAATGCTGTTTTGACCAAAAACAGTAACACGTTCACCAACGGTAATACTATCGAGACCTCGACGAACAGTCGCTAGATTCTCCCATGATATATCGTGCCAATCGTTATTTAGCTCAAACTTGCCATCAATTGGATTCAGTATTAAGCGCATATAGCGGTAATCAAAATAATGAAGAACTTTGATTGTTGGGTCAAAATCGGGGTCAATAGACGCTTTTGAAGAAGAACGCATGTTGAAAACAGAAGACATGGGATAATTATATGATTTTTTTTCGATATCGTGGAATGAGAGTTCACCCCATTGATTCTTTATTGGTTAGCGTATATTTATTAGCTTAGGTCTGCACTTACTTCAAGAACTACCCAGTCACATTGTGAGAGAGGAACAGTGTAACCAAGAAGAGACACCCGCCAGCGAGGTATCCAACGAAGCAATAAGTAAGCAATTCCACCGGTGCAAACGCACAAAGCAATCATCAAACTTAATCGTAGCTTGCTGGTCTTGTAGCCAGCTAAGGCGAGTACCAAATCTTCTTCAGGTAGATATACGGTTTGTTGCATTATCATTGGAGAGGTTTGCTCTCCATTTAAAGATGATTGATCGTAAGAAACACGCTCACTGAGAAGTGGCTGATGAGGAGCATCTGTGTGTGAAAACGGCTTATATAAATTTTCATGGCCTTCTTCAAAATGCACGTGCTGATTAAACTGAGCAGAGGGTACAGTGTGTAGACTATGAGCCTCTTCTGGTGCTTCCATGCTTATACGGTCTGCATAATCGAGACGCTGTCTGCGGCTATACATATCATGTCCTTCATTGTCAGATGCTGATTCATAGCCGTCGATGTCTACGTCGTATCTGTAGCCGTGAGAACGTCGGTCAATTTCGTTTGCGCGCTCAACGGCGGCGGCATTGAAAAAGCGAAAGCTTTGAGTAGAAGAAACAGAATTTGAGCGTGAGCGTGAGTGGTTGTCTAAATGTAAATGCGCATGGCCGCGGTGAGCGAATGCGGAAACAGAGGACGGAACGCTGTCAGGGGCCGGACCGTCGAACGGCGCATCTTGGGCCATTTCGCCGTAATAGCTAGTTTCAGTCGCTGTGGAGTCACGACGAAAGCGACGACGACCACGAGCAGAACCAGCAGAAGTATCAGAAAAAACAGAAATGACAGATTCCGACCGAGCTAGAGCATGCCCGTTATCAGACTCCAGTCCAGAGTGGCCGTTGGTTTCTTCGCCGCCTGCGTCTGAGGAGTGCGCTGGAGACATGGCGGAGTTCGAGTCGGATCGGTGTGTCGATATACTTATACTGTGCAGTCAACTACAAACGCATGACAGCACACCAGGAGCAACAAAGACTGAGAACAGACGGCCACGAGGCAATCGTTGAAATGGCGGGTCCTAAACAGGCACAACGACCGAGCAGTCAGATAGTCTCGTGAAGTTTATCGTTATCCAGTCCACGGTGATGTCACTTTAAATTGTGACTCATACCTTAGATAAGCCTGAGCATAACTGTCGTAGACACCGCGGCAATTTGTGTGATTCAGGTGGCTGCGGCGTCGGCGGCGACTGGTCCGCGGTTCTTTTTTCTTTTCCCGCCTTCTGTTTTTGCCTCCGTTTTTGCGACCCGACGGCTTCCCCGCGCACGCGCAGAAAAACCCACACAAAAAACACCCGGCCCCAAGCGCGTCTCGACGCGTCTTTTTTCTTGTCCCACCTCGCGCGTATCACGCTCCACGCATTATTTTGATTTCCCTTTTCCGTTTTGTTTACTTTTCCCTTCTTCCTCTCTTCCCCCCGTCACGTGTCCTGATTAGTCTTCTTCTGCCTTCCCTATTCTTATTCTGGGGTCGTCCGCACCGACTTTGCAGAATTTGGTCGCGCGCCGCCGTTCTCCTTCGCTTTGTTACGCTCGCGTCCTCTGCGCCAACGCCAATCCTAGCCGCCGCCGCAATGAACGCGAATCCGCCCGCGCCCCAGCAGCAACAACAGCAGCAGCCGCAGCAACAGCAGTTTTTGCAGCAACAGCAGCCGCAACAAACCATGCAACAGCAGCAGCAGCCGCAGCTCTCGATGCCCAATTCGCGCGAAGGTGTCCAACAGATGCTCATCGTACGTTACCAATCCAGCTAAATTCTCTGTCTAGCACTGACTTTTTTCCTTTTTTCCTGTCCAGCGATGGCAGACTCTCAAAGCTCAAGGAGCCGACGAGAGCTCGAATCAGGAGTTTGCATACATCTCAAAAGTACTTCGCATGTTTTCTCGTCAGCAGGAGCTGTTGAAACAGCAACGACTACAGCAGCAGCAACAACAGCAGCAACAACAACAGCAGCAACAGCAGCAGCAACAACAACAAATACCCCAATCACAACAAATGCCCCAGCAGGTATCTCAGCAATTACCACAGCAAGTGCCTCAGCAGCAGATCTCGCAGCAACCTCAACAGATACCACAGATACCCACGCAACAAACGCTTCCACAGCAAAACATGCAGCAACAATTGCTTCAACAGCAACAGCAAGCTCAATTACAGCGCCAGTTGCAGCAGATGCAATTCCGGCAACAGCAGCAGCAACAGCAACAGCAACAACAACAACAACAACAGCAAACGCAGCAGCAACAGCAGCAGCCATCGCAACCCCAGATTTCCATACCAGCTTCTGCTCCTTTACAACAACCTTTGAATGCTCCCGTGAATGGTGCTTTGTGTATGAAGCTCTTTTATATATTTGATGGCTTAGTACTAACTCTGTGCCAGCTTTCAATCCACAATCCACAGCTAGACCTGCAGCTCCGACTGCTGTTAGCGCTACCTCTTCGGCTGGTCCTGTGCCCCTAGCAAACAGTCCTTTTACTCCAGAGCAATTACAAATGTTACGCGCGCAAATAACAGCTTTCAAGCTTCTCTCTAAAAACATGGGTATACCTCCCCAGCTCCATCAGCAGCTTATGGCACCTCTACGTCAACAGCAGACTGCACAACTTCAACCGCAGCAAGATCCACAACAAACAGCCGCTCAGGCGTCTCCGTTACCTGCTGCTGCTGTGCAATCTCCCTTTGGAACTACTCAGACTTCGCCATTAGGCCAACGAGCAGTGCCTGTCAAGTCTTCACCATTAGTCGCACAAAACACTGTACCCCCAGAACAGAATGTGCCTGGTGCTATGCCTGCTCCAGCGACTGCTCCTTCTGAGGTAGGTGCTGCCACTCCTGTACCGGCTCCCAAAGCACATGGTCAGAAATACGAAATTACTTTTCCATACCTCCAGGTTCAGCAACCAATTCAATACATGGATTTCGTTTCTCGTCAAAATAGACTATTGATACCTTCGATCATGCCATCTGGTGTTGATATTATTGCATTGAAAGAAGCTCGAGAACAAGCTATTCGGAATCGAGTTGCTACTAGAATCACTGAACTCGAAAATCTCCCTGCCAATATTTCAGGTTTTGACGCCAAGGACCTTTCGTCTGAACTCGACAGGGATGCAGTTGTGAAGCCTGCTCATAGGTCCACTGAGCCAGAGAATAAATTGAACGGTTTCAAAGGATATGAGGACGGTGAGGACTCCGCAAAAACCGAAGATGTTACTATGGAAGATGCAGTTGAGAAGCATGGTGGAATAGATCAGGTATCCGTCATCAAAGCCGCCACTACCTCTGCTCCTGAGACCGTCTCTTCTGAAGATAAACTTAAAGTCCGTGCCTTGATTGAACTTAAATCGCTTCGTATGCTTGCCAAGCAACGCGAACTGCGTAGTCAAGTTCTTAAAACTGTGGTTCATTTCAACAATCTTGCTATGTCAGCTTCGCGTTCCACTTTCAGGCGTCTAAAGAAGCAGAATCTGCGTGAAGCAAGACTTACTGAGCAGCTTGAAAAGCAGCAGCGTGCTGAACGTGAGATGCGCGAGCGCGATCGAAATCTCAAGTATCTTCGTATCGTTTGTGATCATGGTACTGAGATTCTTAACGAAGCTCGTGCTTTGCAAGCTAGACGACAAAGACTTGGAAAGGCTGTTCTTGCATATCATACACACACCGAAAGAGAGGAGCAACGTCGTGCTGAGCGTACTGCTAAGCAGCGTCTTCAGGCTCTTAAGGCTAACGATGAAGAAGCATATATGAAATTGCTTGATCAAACTAAGGATACTCGTATCACCCATTTGCTTAGACAGACAAACACTTTCTTGGACTCTCTTGCTCAAGCTGTAAAGGATCAGCAGCGTCAAACTCGAGACGAGCGTATTGCTGGTGGTTTACCTGCTGAGGAAGCGGAACTTGACGAGGATGGCGATGAGAATCTTGATTATTATGGAATTGCTCATCGTATCCAAGAAACCGTTGTGAAGCAGCCGAATATTCTTGTTGGTGGTACTCTTAAGGAGTATCAAATTAAAGGTTTACAATGGATGGTTTCTTTGTATAACAACAATCTTAATGGCATTTTGGCAGATGAGATGGGTCTCGGTAAAACCATTCAGACTATTTCTTTGATCACTTACCTCATTGAGACCAAGCAGCAACCTGGTCCATATCTTGTTATCGTTCCTCTTTCAACGCTCACCAACTGGAATCTTGAATTTGATAAGTGGGCTCCGGCCGTCAAGAAAATTGTTTACAAAGGACCGCCTCTCGCCCGTCGTGCTCAGCAAGGTGCTATCCGCGCTGGTGACTTTCAAGTTCTCTTGACCACTTATGAGTACATTATCAAGGATAGACCTATTCTTAGCAGGATAAAATGGGTGCATATGATTATTGATGAAGGTCATCGTATGAAGAACTCTCAATCTAAGCTGAGTAGTACACTCACCCAATACTATCACTCTCGATTCCGTCTGATTTTGACTGGTACTCCTTTGCAGGTGTGTTAATTGTCCAACTTTTATTTGCCTTTTTCTAATGTTATGTAGAACAATCTTCCTGAATTGTGGGCGTTGCTTAACTTCGTTCTTCCAAAGATTTTCAACTCTGTGAAATCTTTCGATGAGTGGTTCAATACTCCTTTCGCAAACACCGGTGGCCAAGAAAAACTCGAGTTATCAGAAGAAGAAACTCTTTTGATTATTCGTCGATTACATAAAGTTCTTCGTCCCTTCCTTCTCCGACGTCTTAAGAAGGACGTCGAGAAAGATTTGCCTGATAAGGTTGAGAAGGTCATCAAATGTAAGATGTCTGCTCTTCAGCAGAAGCTCTATGAACAGATGTTGAAGTACAATGTGCTTTTTGTTGGCTCAAATCTTGTTCCTGGAGGTACAGGTACCAAATCTGGATTGAAGGGATTAAACAATCAGATTATGCAACTTAGAAAAATCTGCAACCATCCGTTTGTTTTCGAGGAAATCGAGAATCTCATCAATCCTGATAAATTGACCAACGATGATCTGTGGCGAACAGCCGGAAAGTTTGAGCTTTTAGATCGAATGCTGCCAAAGTTCAAAGCCACTGGACATCGAGTACTTATGTTCTTTCAGATGACACAAATCATGGATATTATGGAGGACTTTTTACGATTCCGTGGTATGCAATATCTACGACTTGATGGTGGTACAAAATCTGAAGATCGATCAGAGCTCCTGAAACTTTACAACGCGCCTGATTCGCCATATTTTGCGTTCTTGCTGTCAACTCGTGCTGGTGGTCTTGGACTTAATTTGCAGACTGCAGATACTGTCATTATTTACGATACGGATTGGAATCCTCATCAGGATTTACAAGCTCAGGATCGTGCGCATCGTATTGGTCAAACTAAAGAAGTGCGAATTTTCCGTTTAATTACAGAAGACTCCGTTGAAGAAATGATTTTGGAGCGAGCGCATCAGAAGCTTGATATTGATGGTAAAGTCATTCAAGCAGGAAAGTTCGACAACAAATCTACTGCAGAAGAGCAGGAAGCATTTTTACGATCTCTACTTGAAGCTGAGGAGGCCAAAAAGAATAAGCGAGATGACGACGATGACGAGCTGGATGACGAGGAACTTAACGAGTTACTTGCTCGTAACGACGCCGAAAGTGCCATATTTAGAAAGATTGATATTGAACGACAACAAACGTCCATGTACGGAAAGGGTAAAGCCAAGGATAGATTATACTCTTTCAACGAACTCCCAGATATTTACAAGACTGATATGATTGAAGAAATTCTTGATAATCAGGCTGATGAAGGAGAAACTGGACGAGGAGCGCGTAAGCGTAAGGTCGCTAGGTACGACGATGGATTGACTGAGAAACAGTGGCTTGATGCTTTAGAAGATGAGGAAGATACATTTGAAGAAGCATTGGAGAAAGCTCAGAAGAAGGAGAGAAAGCGAGGACGAAAGCGCAGTAAAAGAGCAACGACTGATGATTCTGATGACTAGTCGTCAAAGAATCGAAACCCTCTTCTAGAAATCGTTGTGTATTATTTCCTTCCAGACTTTTTTTTGTGATACTATTAATTTTTTTACAATTTTTTTTCTACAATCTGTTAATCTGCTTTTATTTATTTTACAATGGTCTTGTTTTGCTTTTTCGTGCTTACATTAATCTGTTTTCATTGTGTTTGCTTGTATGATAGTTGAAAGTATTAGTAGTAGTAGTTGTTGTTGGCGGATGATTGGAGAATGGTTTTTTTTCCATAATAGAGTCTTTTATGAATATTTATTTCATTTTATTTCGTAGCGTGGCGGTAAATATTTGTTTTTTCACCGAATTTGGTAGTCATTGAGGTCTTTCAGTTTTCTATTTTTGCTATTTCTGTAAAGATTAATTATCCTGTCTCTTTATTTTATTGAATATGCTAAGCGCATTTACTTATATCTGGACAAAAAGTTTAACAGGAATAGGAGAAGTTCAAGTTTTTGTTCCACATTTAAATATCTTTCTGACTTCGATTTGATTTCGGCCTAATAAGCAATACAGCTAGCTTACCGCTCTTGGTGTCAACCTACTCAACATCATAGAGAATCTATCAATATCTCAGTTTGGCTTTTACAGAAATTGTCTCCATATATCTTTAAAAGCTCCATAGCCGCCAGTAACTATACAGCAACGGCATTTTATTCCTATAAAAACACATTATTCTATGAAAATAATCAACGCTAGTACTTGTCAGATTTAGTCGCGTTTGAAAAACCAACGCGTTACTCTCGTTGAAATCAAGTAACTCTCTATTTCTCTTCGACGAGTTCGTGCAATGATAGATATCGACATGTAACTATGCCACCAGAACACAACTCAGTGCAACTCATAGGCAGTATCAAGTACGAGTATCGCACATCGAAACCAAGTCTACTATTACTGTCTATCGACAAATTACGAGCAGAAGACATAATATTTAAAACCCACATATTCAAATTTTCTCCTTTAATAAAAATTTAATCTATCAATCGAAAGTTTATTTGAAAACCTTTCCGTCAGCGATCTCCTTGGAGACACCGTCGATGACGATAGGCTTGTCCCAGGCCCAGAGGTCCTCAACGAACTCCTTGTCCTCGGGCTTGGTAGCGTCGAGCTTAATGAACTCGTACGACTCCCAGTCAGGAGCAACCTCGAAAGCAGGAAGAGCATCCTGACCACGAACGAGGAAAGCACCAGTGATACCAGAGTTGTTAGACTCACCGTAGACAACGAGGCAACCAAAGAGGTACTTGGTGGAGGCCTGGAGACGGTTGAAGAATCCACCGATAAGGTTGGCGGACATGAAGGTGAGGGTGAGCTCATCGTTGTACTTGTAGTTGACACGCCAGAGAGAGTACTCGGAGGGGTCGTAGTGCTCCCAGAACCAGGGAAGGGCAACGGGACGGGTGTCCTCGTTAGAGTACTGACGTTTCCAGGCGTCAATGGGGAGCTTAGCAGGTCCGAGAGCCTCAAGAGGGTGCTTGGGCTTGGCCTCAGGCTTGGGCTCATCCTCCTCAGCGGCAGCGGGCTTAGGGGCAGCAGCGGGAGTCTCCTTCTTGACCTCCTTCTTGGGCTCCTTCTTGGGGGGAACGAACTTCTTGGCCTCATCAATGAAGATAGCAGGGGCAGCAGGGAGGAAAGACCAGAAAGGCTGGTTGCTAACGAGAGTGAACCATCTGGTGGTGGCAGGGTGCTCGGATCTCCACTCAGCACCAAAGACGTTCTCGAATCCACGCATAAGAAGAGCGGCACCAATAACATCAGCAACGGTAGCACGCTCACCAACGAGGAATGTGTTGTCGGTCAAACGAGTCTCAAGAACAGCAACGAATCGGTTGACATCCTCCTCAGCCTTGTCAACGTTCTTCTTGTTGTAGGGGATTCTGCCAAGAATGGGCATCCACCACTGGGAAAGGAGAGGGGCGATGTCCATGTTGACGAATGAAGCCCACTGAAGAACCTCAGCCTTCTCGACCTCAGTGGTTCCGAGGAAAGCGGGAGCCTTGATGGAGGCAACTATTTATCAACGTTAGCGATGTACAAACTTATGATGATTTGTCACAATATCAGATTAGAAATTCTCGACAGGGAGGTTAAGACAGGGATAACTGTTTTAAAGTGGGATATCATCATTGCGTGACAGAAAGTTTCAAAGAAAGGAAAAGACATACAGTAGAAGGCAATGGCGAGGAGCTGGTGAAGAACGACACCGTCAGTACCAATGAAGGTAGGGACCTGTCAATTGATTAGCAATTGAATACGCGACTGATTACATTGTTCATGATCTACCTTCTTAGTAGGGAAGTTCTCCTCGTACTCGGCGGGGTAGTTGTTGGGTCCGATCTCAACGAACTCGACGTCAAGCTCAAAGTACTTCGCGAGCATCACGACGACGCCAGCTCTGGGGTTACCCTAAAACGGTACCTGTCAGTCGAAACATATTCAATTGGTCAAACGCTATAGTGAAATACATACAGGAAATCCATAGACCTTTCCGAAAGACATTTTTGCAGATGTTGATCGATGATAGTGAGGAGGGAAGAAAAAAAAAGCCAGCGCAGGAAGAAAGAAAAATTTATAGGGCGTGCGCGGTTAGGGCTTCTGTGCTGAGAACTGCGCGGTGCAAAAAAAAATCCCGAGGAATTGCGTTTGGAGGGTTGAAAGCGGTTGTCGGAAAGAGAAAGGCGAATTGTCGGTTCCCGGAGCATTGTGCAATTGTTAAAAAATAATGCTGCGAACGACAACGAGGACGTTGCTGCGGGCTCCGCTGCAGACGGCCACGGCTGCTTCGACAACAGGCTTACGGCAGATTCATAGCGGAGCAGTCCTGTTTGGTCGTGTGGACTCAGCAACGAGCAATGGTGGAGCATTCAGACAGCCACGGCTTGATCATCGCCGAGTACGATACGCGACACCAAGTGAACTCAACAGTTTAGCGAAAGAAGCGGACGCAAAGGCAAAGGCGAAGGAAGAAGAGGAGAGCAAGATAAATCGAGCTGGACGCCCACAGTTTCAAAACGAGGAAGTTGA
Organism: Myxozyma mucilagina; assembly: GCA_030571435.1. Classification (NCBI taxonomy): domain Eukaryota; kingdom Fungi; phylum Ascomycota; class Lipomycetes; order Lipomycetales; family Lipomycetaceae; genus Myxozyma; species Myxozyma mucilagina. The sequence continues at coordinate 3,729 of JAJLXV010000137.1, read as the reverse complement.
GGAAGACGCGAAGAAGATGGCGAAGAGGAGCTTTCAAGAGGAATCTGCACAGGCGGACGATTTGTTGCGGAGCGAAGTATTAGAGCCAGAGGTTGAGCCCAGCGCGGAAGTGTCTGCGGAGGAGCCTAAGGCAGCGGAGGAGGCCAGGCAATCGCGCAGGAAACGAAACGCAACCCCCCCACGAGCAAAGACGTTCGAGGAGCGGGCGGCAGAAGTGGAGAACCAAATTGTGGAGTACATTACGGCGAGAGAGGCGCTGCAAAAGCCACAGAGCATGGTGAAGGGACAGGCTATTCCCGTGTTTGAGCCTTTCCCTGAGGAGTTGGGACCTGCGGACGTCGTGAAGCCGCTTGCGCGTGTGGTTCCTACATCAGCTGCTTTTTTCATGCAGCAGAAGACCTATATTGAGCAATATCTCCAGCTGGTCGAGCTAGACCGGAAATACTCTCACTTGCCGCGCCTGCCACTAGGCCGAACTGCGTCTGACTTCACGGCAATTTCAGAGCGACAGTTCCAAGATCTCGGCTGGTCAGCGAAGCCATCGTCGTACGGCGAGGTCTTGTCGGTTGTGCGTTCGCTGGCCACGATCCGACCGGATGTGCGACCAGACGAGGTCACCGAGGTCGTGCGCTTCTTCTCGCGCTCACGTGAGCTCGCAAAGGCCACTGTCGCACGCGAGCAGAAGGTCGACCATCTCGGTCGGGCGGTTGGCAAGGGCAAGCGTAAAGATGCGCGGGCGATTGTGTGGATCGTCAAGGGAACAGGCGAGGCTCTCATCAACGGAAAGTCGGTGTTGGAGACCTTTGGCCGGTCGCAGGACCGCGACCGCATTTTCGCGCCGCTGCGGGCGATTGGCATGCAGACCGACTACAACATCTTTGCCGCTGTCGAGGGCGGTGGCACTACAGGTATTTACCCTTTGCTCTTTACTCTTCATGACACTGAAGCGGTGGACGTGGCGGCTAATGGCATACAGGTCAATCCGGCGCCCTGCAGCTTGCACTTGCGCGTGCTCTGCGCGCATACAACCCTAGACTGACCAAGATTCTTTACGACAGTGAGTGGCCTTTACTATGTTATGTTTTGTGGACGAGCAGTGGTAGCTGACTGAGAATAGCCAAATACCTGCAAGCCGACCGCCGTGTCGTCGAGCGTAAGAAACCAGGTAAACCCAAGGCGCGCAAGAGTCCCCAGTGGGTCAAGCGTTGATCTGCTTTCACAATGCTGTGTATATAATGAATGTAAATATGGACTGCTTTTGGTCTTATCGTACTATTATTGCTCTTGTTTGCAGAAAAGGAGGCGACCTGCGCACGGTCGCAGATCGGTGCGCTCAACGCGTGTGCTATGTTTTGATTTGCTTCGTTTTGGTTTGTTTACATTTGTGCGTTTCTGGTTGTTTTGGTCTCAGACTCTGCAACCTCTGTGCGATCTCCCGTCGCATCCACATCGCAGCGCGTCCGCATCCGGCTAGATGTCTACAAACCACGCACCCTTCGGGGAGTTATTAATTGCCGGGCTTGCCCCTTATTGTCTCTTCCCGCCACAGCTGTACTCCCACTGTCGTTTTCCACACTACGATTCATGTAAAATTGCAACTCCTGGCAGAGCATAGAGTAAAGTTCTGCATCATTGTCGCCCGAGACCGAGGCGTTCAGGGGCAAGTCAGACCGCGAACAGCGTTGACGCGGGTCCAAATCACGCAAAACCCGGGTCAACTGCGCCACAGCCCATCCATCGGCCGAAAGCCAGCGCAACAAACAATAGCGAGAGCGACCCGGCCACTGCGGCGGAGACCTTCTGGCTCGCGCCGTGATGGGCTAAATCCGTTTGGCCCAACTTGTCGACGGATAGGGCCCGTGTCGGTGGCCGTACTCGCATCTTAAGTAACAGCGGTCTCAGCTGTCGTCGTGACTTGTGCAAGTGGTTTCGCGAGCTAAAGTGGTAGCAGTAGCAGTGGTGCGACCTTGATGAGAGTACTTCCCCCCACCGCTTTATAGTTAATCTCTTAAACGAGCCACGAGCCACGAGCCACGAGAAACTCACCTCGCACTTCATTCTGCTTCAACTAGCTGTTAGCATCGCTTAGGTTTCGCACGTTGACGGCGGCACTGAAGTTCACGTGAAAAAGCGGTGAATGATCCTGCTCCCGGAGCGATGCTCGTCGAAATGGACAGGCCACTGTTTACGCTCCCAGAACACGATCCGCAGCAGCAGCATTTCGAGGAACATCAGCAGCAACAACATCAACAGCAGCAATTGCATCTGCAAATTCATGATCAAGAAGAAATACCGTCGCATCTGCAACTGGACTCCGGACTACTTCACCCACTATCTCACACTGACCAACCTCCTCCAGCTGTCGCACAGTATAGTCCAGAGCAGCAACAGTCTCACTCAGAGACACAAACGTTACAGATGTTGCAATTTCCTCACATTTTGAATACCCACGCTCAAATAACCTCGCCTGAATCCTTTTCACACCTGAACCCCTTTTTTCTCGATCCACAGACTATTCCCCCGCAAATGGCCGTCACAACTTTCCAGCAAATATATTCCTCTGTCATTACACTAAACAGCAGTTGTCGTTACGCTGTTTTAATAGACACGACAACTGCACCACCAACTCTCAACTCACGCAATTTCGACAACATATACCGCGCCATCCTCGCAATTTCACAAGTTCTCACAGCCATAGTCAGCGCCGGCGCTGCAGAAATAACTGACGACTCAACACTTCCTGTCACCATTCGGCGCACATTTTGGTTAAGCTTTAATGGAACATGGCTCTCATTACTAAACGTAGCACGTTCAGTTTTTGTTGAGTACAAAATTCAACTTTTAACGCATGCACAACTCGCCGATTGCGGGGACGCAATCGTACGACTTGCGGATAATTTGCAGGCGTTTGGGTTGGTTGACTACGATATCGGAGTTTGGGAACAGCAGATCATTGATATGAATCTAAAAGTTCTGGAACTGATATCTTCCTGATTTATGCTGGTTTTTTATTACCATTGCTCGCATTATAAAAGAGCGTCGCAGTTTTTTGTACAGTTTAATAAAATTGAATTTGTCCATATTTGCCCTCTTTCAATTTTTACGGTGTACTTGTCATCTTTTGTTTAAGCCTGCAGAATCATGTTTTGACTACATATTCTTGGACTAGATGACTTCAACAGAATACTCTAATGATGAATTTTGGGACTTGTCGATTGAAGCTTAAATCACGTGGCCCGTGCATAAACTCGATGGGGGCAAGCGAGAGTTTGATAATCGCGTGGCGCACGTGTTTTTTTGTAAATGGGTCGAAGTTATTGAATTCTTTTAAGAAAGCAGATATCTCGTATGTTTGTCAAAAAAACAGCCGGGGTTCAGATGAAGAAACTAATTGTATGTAGTAGATTTAAAAGCGTTGGTTTGATGATCTGTCTTACCTCTGATTCATGTACGATAGTTATCCTGAACGGGGAATAAGATTCAGCAAGGATCTTAAAAGTTAAATTATACAGCACTTCAGGAACACCTTCAGTTTCTTCTTATCTGCAGATTGCCATAACAAAAGCAGTTCATTTGCAATGTTTAAAAGTTCTATTGCGTGTGATATTAATATGCAATTAGCGTATTGCAAAAAGTGCTGTTTGAAGTGAAAAAAGACATGAACCGTTTGAAAGTAACGTGAATGTAGGGTATGAGTCGCATGTGGGTATGCGTCGCACTTCCCAATGT
>JAJLXV010000136.1:0-40851 GCA_030571435.1 Myxozyma mucilagina | reverse complement strand
CCTATTGACGAAAACCCTATTGACGAAAACCCTATTGACGAAAACCCTATTGACGGAAAACCCTATTGACGAAAACCCTATTGACGAAAACCCTATTGACGAAAACCCTACATGCGACGCTCACTGTACTTTCACGTTAGTGGTAGAAAGCGGCATAAACCAGCATCACAGTTGTCATTACAGTGAAATTCATATATTTAAAGCGAAATAAATAGAAACAAACAAATTACCCTTGAAACCAACGCCATTAAATAGGATCCATCTCACCCGCCCTATGTTCATCTTGAATGACTTCAGCCTTCTCCTCATCTAAAGTGATATTATCAGCAGCAACTTTAGGCTCCCAGTCAAGAATGTGTCCTTGTGTCAAAATAATAAAGACTGAGTGGAAACCGGCAACAATAAATCCACACATTGGAACTAAAGTCATCATATTTAGTTTACTGTCTCCAAGTAAACCAGTGAGAGGAGGAAAAAGTGCTCCACCAGAAATTGCAGCAACAAGCATGGCTCCACCACGCTTTGTGTGTCGGCCTAATCCTTTAAGTGACGATGTGAAAATAGTGGCAAAGCAGCAACTTTCAAAGAAGAAGATTGTCATATACAACGCAGCACCAGTTAGCCCGCTGGTTTGACTTGCGGCAATGGCAAAGATGACACAACTCCAAATGTAAAAACTGTATACGTAACGAGGCTTAATAAAGTGCATCATTCCGGCAGCAATAAACCGAGATGCCGCGTATACAGCCTGAGCTCCAGCTAAAATATCTGTTGCATGTGAAGAACTCATGTTTGGGTACGAGTCTAGCAAATAAGTAACATAATAACCAGCAATGGCGACTTGACCTCCAACATAACAGAATTGGGCTGCGACGCCAAAAAATAAAGCATACTGCTTGTGAAATGGTTTGTCATTGAGCTCCGGGATTCCGTCAGTGGCAGCCACAAGTTCCATATCTTTGTCAGTAACCTCAGGAATTGGCAAAAAAACAAAGATAAATGCTAAGAGAAAAACAAAACAGCCAACACCAAAGTATGTCCATTGCACACCTCTCAAATCCGTTGATTCAGTATTTTCGAAAATGACTCGCGAGGCGATAAGAGGAGCCAAAAAACCTCCCAGACCCTGAAAACCTTGAGCAATGTTGAGTCGAATCTCAGTGTACTTCACAGGACCACAGATAGCAATGTAAGGATCGGCGGCAGTTTCTAAAGTAGCCAATCCAGCCGCAACAATGAACATGCTTGCACAATATCCACCAAAACTGTGTTTTACACTTGATGGCCAGAACATAAACGCACCCACTCCATAAGTGCAAAGTCCAATGATGAACGTGATTTTGAAGCCAAATCGACGAACAATCCAGCCAGAAATAGTAAGAGGACATAAGAAGTAAGCACCAAAATAAGCAGCCTGTAAACCTCCAGATTTTGCTCTTGTAAGTTCGAATGCCTCTTGAACCTTCGAATTGAGACTGTCAAGAAGTCCATATGCAAATCCCCAGCTATGAAAAATTGTAAGATATTGCCTTTTTCACATTTTTCTTAAAAGACCACCTACCTGAAAAATAAGCAAGTAACTAAGGCAATATATGGTAAACTCTCGCGAGCAGTCAATTGAGCAGCACTACGGTGACCAACTTCATCATTGCGAACGGTTGAGCGACCTGCTTCACCGGTCGATAAAGCATTCGATTTTGCGTGAAGCTCCTTAAGTTTTCCAATGACTCCCATATCTTTTGCACAGGTATCTTCTGCCAAAGTAAAGTAATGAAATGAAAATCTGACTTTGCGAAATACCTGTCATTATATTGTGGCAAGGAAAAAGCGGGGAAATGAAAACTTTGTGTTAGCCTCATACCTTAGTGGCAGCCTAAAAAGAAAGGTAAATTCATTGAAGAGATGGCCAAGGCTATCCGGGAATCGGACTATTTTTGACACGAAGTAGCTTGACTTTGGAGTCTACTGATTCCATACAGCCAACGCTTGAAAGCGCTTGGAATCTTAAACGGTTTGCATCTTGATTTCACACGAAGCTCACCATTTTTGAAACAATCTGTTGTTATTGTGATTCTGACTTTTCGTATTCTAACTCATATACTGACGGATGAAAGTTTTGGCGAGCTGAGAAAGTCGAAGTTCTTATAAAGTACGTGTGGTCGTGAAAAGCGGCACTAGCGCCGTCTCAAATGCGGGGAAACTGAGTCAGCCACTAGCGCCGTCTCAAATGCGGGGAAACTGAGTCAGCTTTGCATACTTAGACAAATGCACTGTTTGAGAAAAATAATGCAGGGTAAACCTTTAATTTGATTGGTGTTGATTTTAACCCAGTCAGTGATGAAGCGTATCGTCTTTTCCGGTTATAGCCGAGAGAGAATAAGACAATGCTGCTATGTTCAACATTTTTCCATATTAATTTTCCGAGACAGAAGCGTAGAGTCGTTTTTCCGTCCCCATAAAAATTAAGTAGAATTTAATTCATTTTTTGGAAACTATGAATACTTACAAAAAGGTCGCTATTAACGATACGTTTAAACTAATCGGATTATTTTCTTATGTTTAAAATTATGTGAAAGCAGCTGTAATGTTTCTCTGGCAATAATAGCTTTGCTGTCGCTCAAAAAGAATTGGTAGTTGCTCAATTCAAGAAGCGCGCTAAACTTTCATTAAAAATCTTGGCCTTACTACTTAGTTTCTATCAACACATGCTTCAATAACTATCTCACCACGAAATTCTATAAACTTTGCGGAAGCTTTTGGTCTAATCATACATCGTCTTGAATAGACTCCGATTTCAGCAAAGTGAAGTTGCGAGTGTTTGAGTTCCGTAAGCTTCTCAGCCGGTGTGCAGATCCCTACAGTTAAAGTAACTCGTTCGGAAGTTAATCTGAGGCAGAACACATCACATGGCTTCAGGATAAATAGAAATACATGCATGCACATGTGTGTCTGCTAACATGTGTGAATCGCTGATACGCTACCTCGACCCTAATTCTACTGTCTTGAAATATGTTTTGAGATTTGGCAGATTCTTTCTTCAATAAATTCTTTATAGACTGGATTTGGTAAGATATTATGATCATTGACTTCAGAATAAAGTGTATATATGGTCACCTGAGAAAGTCCAAATCTTGCTCTTAAACCAGAGAAACAGTTTTTGGGCTCATGTTCTGTTATTTCGTCTTTATGACTAGTCGCACAGAGCTTCGGTATAAACGAAAATATAAATGCTAATTTAGCGAAAAACAGGACAAAGCTGCTTACAATAAACAAATTGACTGTTTCAAGGCAGAGTTCCTCACTTTTATATTTGCAAAAATTGAAAAAATGTGTTTTAGTAGGGGCAACTGAGGAAGCTCTCGGGAAAGATTGTTATATTCTTTTCTGTCTTCGTTACACTGAGCGCTAGTTATACCGTTTGTTGAGCCTTCTTAATAGTGGAGAACATCTTCATCTTGCTTAACGACTAGAACAGGAAAGACGAATTACTGACCGCTTTGAAACATAATTCTTAATCGCAATAGTCTCTCTTGATATAATACCGTATCAATTGACTTCATGCCTTCTAAGCTACAATAAACTGCACAACGTATCTTATAATTTTGTTTCTACTTCAGTTCTCCAAAAACTACTAGTTGCCATCAACTAACTCGAAATTTAACAGCGATTGCTCTAAGATCAGTGCAATATATATCTAATACACAATCAGTACCTGTCAGAGAATGTTAAAATGAGCTTGTAAAGAATAGTGCACTGAGATACAAATCGCAGGAAACTACTGACAAAGATCTCGGTGGAAAGCGCCAATAGGATTTATGAAAGATCACAGCTTCCCGCTGACACATTAAGTGACTCTCTAAAGCCATTTTTTTTAAGCCGCCATTTATTAGGATCTCCCGAACTGAACTCAATACATACTTCGTAAAAAACAGCTGGAGAGTAGTATCGCAGTGAACCTCCAGTAGAATAGTATCTTTGCTCAAAACGGTCCGGCTGAGCTGAGAATCGCGAAATGTTGAGAAATGCTGAGCAGCCAGCCTATTTCATGTTTGACCTTCCAGCGAAATGGTAACAAAAAGTAGAAATACTATATCTGAACCGGTTTCTAATATATGTTTGATTTGGGTTGAACCAGTTTCAAGCTCGGTTCGGCAGTTCGCTTACTGATATGGGAGGGTCAGCTAATACTTGCTTCGAAATATTATACAAAATAATACTATCGCAGTTTGAAAATCTGCATCTTTAGTTTGATACATTTCAGGCTATCACTGGAAACCTAATGATCAATGACGTCTTACTCGTCTTGCCGTCAAGCAATGACGCTTCTAGCGGCACTCACGGCAAATCATCTCCCAACCAGCGCCGCATCTCCTCCGCATGATCAATTCTATATCTTCGATAGAGTCGGATAGATCTCGATATATATACAAAAATGAGTCTTAACATATCAGCACCGGCCAAAGTAGCCTTGAAAAATGTATGAAAACTTTAAATATTATCATTGACTTTGTTGACCTCTTTTTAGCTTAAACGACCGGATCTGTTCATTAAAGATGCGTTTGTCGCCGGCAAATGGGTGTCTGCCAATAAAACATTTCCTGTTTATGAGCCTTCAACAGGTGATATTTTAGGTCATGTTGCGAGTATGAGCCGTGCTGATTTTGTCACTGCTATTGAGTCAGCAAACAAAGGCTATCGGGTTTACAGTCGTACCACGACGGCACACCAGCGATCGGCTTTGTTACGCAAATGGTATGATCTCATAATGCATCACAAGGAAGACATTGCCACGATTCTTGTACTGGAAAATGGAAAAACCTTTCCAGAAGCTGTTGGTGAAGTAGCATATGCTGCTTCATTTGTGTCATGGTTTTCGGAAGAGGCGTCGCGTGCTTATGGAGATGTGATTCCATCCTCAATGCCAAACACGACAGTAATCACGATGAAGCAACCAGTGGGTGTTTGCGGTATAATTACACCCTGGAACTTTCCGGCGGCTATGATCACACGCAAAATTGCTCCTGCATTGGCGGTTGGTTGTTCAGTGGTTATCAAACCTCCTTCAGAAACACCGTATACAGCTGCCGCGTTGGTTAAACTTGCGGTTGAAGCAGGAATTCCTGCTGATGTGATTCAGCTTCTTCCGACTAAAGATCGGAAAGCGGCAGAAGAGCTTTGTACGTCTGAAATTGTGAAGAAAATCTCATTCACTGGCTCTACTAAAGTTGGCATTCACTTGTCACAGCTTGCAATGGGAACTATGAAGAAGGTTTCAATGGAGCTGGGCGGGAATGCGCCGTTTATAGTTTTTGAAGATAGTGATCTTGACCTTGCGGTTCAAGGAGCTATGGCGTCTAAGTTTCGCTGCTCTGGCCAAACGTGCGTTTGTGCGAACCGTATATTCGTGCAAAGGTCAGTAGCCAAAGAATTTACAAGAAAGCTTGTGGCGGAAGTTAAAAAATTGAAAGTCGGCTTTGGACTCGATGAAGCAACTACACAGGGCCCATTGGTTAATAAGGGAGGTGTAGATAAAGTCAAAGAGCATGTTAAAGATGCAGTTTCAAAGGGTGCTACGCTTGAGATAGGTGGTGAAGTTCCTGACGGTGTGAACCAGTCTGGTTTTTACATTGAACCTACTGTTCTTTCAGGGGTAACCACGGATATGCTTGTTGCAAGTGACGAAACTTTTGGTCCTTTGGCTCCTATCTTTGAATTTGATACTGAAGAGGAGGTTATAGAACTTGCCAACAACACAGAGTATGGTTTAGCCGGTTATTTCTTCTCCAACAACATAAATCGCTGCTTACGTGTCGCCGCTGAGCTCGAATGTGGTCTGGTTGGTGTCAATACAGGCAAAATTTCTGCAGCTGAAAGTCCGTTTGGAGGAGTTAAGCAGTCTGGAATTGGTCGAGAAGGAAGTATGTACGGAATGGCTGAATATTATGTAGTGAAAGCTGTTACTATTGGTAATACTAATCAGTAGTTGCTATTCCAAAACCGTAAAGTATCTGATTAATAAATTATTTTTCTCTTGATAGCATAATTTTTTTATATGTGCTGGCCAAAATCAAACTATTGTATTCCAATAAGACAAAAACATTTTGATTTGGAGACTAGATGTGCGACTTTTGTGGGATTAAAACCAACATTGTGCATGTTTTTGGTACTTAAAAATCTGTGGATAGATTTCAGAATAACTAATGATACATAATGTTATAAATTTTAATCTATTCATTATTTATGTTTATGTTTATGATTCTATTTTGATTTTTTTTTTTTGGCGTCTTTTTTTTAGTGTTTTTCTGCACTGGTTGACTGAAGTAGGTTTTCTTCGTATCTTGGGTAGCGTGAACTCCCAGTTAGTAAGAGTTAAATACCATAAGAATGTCATTGCACAGCAAATGTTTCGCCAAACATGAACCTCAATGACGGGTTTGAAGAATTTTTGAGTAACCCATGGATTCAAAGGTTTTTTTTCATTATATATTTGGCAATAGCCACGGCGATTGGCTATCGGCTGACGCTAAAGAGCAGCACTGCAACTCCTCAGCAACTGAGTTCACCTCGAAATGAAGAAGACCGCCGGCAATATCGACGAAGGGATCAAGTTCCATCAATGTTGAGCTATCATGCATCATTGATGAAGCTGAGAGATCCACCAGGTTTAGATCTGTCGGGAACGGAAATTTCTGGTCTGGCTGATAACAGAAGCGATCCGCTATTTCGTTTGCCTGCAGAGATATTCGAACAAATATTGCTTTACATTCCGTATCCAATCAGTCTGTCAGCCAAGTTAGTGTCTAGATCATGGTATGCATTTGTATGGGATTTTATTCAAAAGAATCCGGCTGCTTGGTGTCACTTTGATTTTGGTAGTCTTTCTATTGACCGAATCACGCCAGAATATTTGGTGGCATGCATTGAGCGATCAGAAGGGAAAGTGAAGGAGATCCTGCTTCCGAATATTTCAGCGAAGGATGAGTATGCTGGTGTACTACGCGGATTGGTGCTATGTCAGCATATGCCATCATTGCGGTTTATTGAAACCTTTCACATGGACGGAGCACCTTATGCTGGCAGTCAAGCGATCTGGGGGCCGGATCCAACTTACTTGATCAAAAAAGCTGCTCCATTTTTAAGGTCTTTACAAAGTCTGTCAATTGATGATGGGTTTGAAGCGGTTTTACGAGATTACAAAACATTTAAGGAGTCCACATTCGATGCATTTTCGCGGCTTGAAGATTTTCGAATGTCTATGCGAGTGCTGCCACGATTTTTTGAATTTCTGGGTTCCCAGCCTCTAAAGGTGTGGTTCAAAAATCTACAAAGCTTAGAATGTACAAGGGAAGATTCTGTAGAGTCATTGACCGCACAGTCCCAGGTATGGCCCGACATGTCAAGTGTATACGTAAACACTGATTTCATTGCATTGCCAAACATACGCAGTTTTCGACTTGGTGGAGTACCAGTTGATAGATATAACCTTTGTGCTTTGGATCAGCAATGCTTGGATCTTGCATTGCGCTGGATGCCATTGTTGGAGACGTTTAGCTGTCAGGGGATTGCAGTTCTTAGTCGAGGAAGCTACGAATATTTGGTCCGTCGAATCAATCTGCAGCACAATAAAGTATTACGCGAGTTTGATTTTTCGTATAGTGATGCTACACGGATGCCAGCTCTACCGTCGACCTGTCGTAAACTGCGGCTTTCCGAAAGCAACGTTGTTCCTAGGACCTTGATATATAGGAACAAAGTCGAGATTGGATACGCCGAAGACCCAAAGGGGTATGATGATGCAAACTTTATGTCTCGACATTTTGGAGTCGCAAGTGAGACTATGGATTATGAGCTGGATACAGAAGAATATCGCAATCTCAGCGTGCTCGATCTATCAGGATCCAGGTCAAAGATTGCAAACGGGAAACTGGTAGACTGCCTAGCACGATGCTCTGAAAAGTTGAGAGACTTGAATATTTCGTATTGCAATCGATTAAATTACAGGATCTATGAACGAGGGGAGTGTACCGGTGAGCGGGAAGTGCTAATTGGCCAGATTACACGCTTGTGTCCACAGTTGGAAGCGCTGTTAGTCGCTGGAAATGGCACGTTTGATGACTCGTGTGTGAGGCATGTTATGACGCTGACTGAGCTGGAGTATTTGGATATTTCAAAAACAGCAGTGACTGATAACGGCATCGCTGCACTTGCGGGACATAGTAGTTTAAAGACATTGGTTTTTGATGAGTGTGAGGGAGTGACAGAAAGGGGTTTGGATATTATAAGAAAGGCTGGGTATAGGACAGTGGCAAGGGAGTAAGCATTCAGGGCGTTTCAGGGTAAAGGTATTATGATAGACTATTTAGTTCATTCAATATATAAAACTAAAGATTACCACTCGCTAAGAGAGCCGTCTGCACTAACAAAGCCGCCAGATCTCCATGATTTGGCGCCCTTGCTCAGAGCCCTGACTGCTTCTTCGTTAATTTCGATACCTAAACCTGGGCCGGAAGGCACGACGACGTAGCCCTCGGCGACGTCAAAGACTTGCGGGTTGTGGACGTAGCTGACAATGTCCTGCTCGCCAGCTTCGGTGTTGTAGTGGATGCCGATCGACATTTCCTGAATGACGTGGTTCTGGGTGCAGGCCGCGATCTGGAAGCAGGCGGCGAGGGCAATCGAGCCGAGAGGACAGTGGGGCGCGATGGCGATGTCGTAAGCCTCACACATTGCGGAGATCTTTCTGATCTCGGAGATGCCGCCGACGTGGGAGATGTCGGGCTGCAGGATGTCGATGGAGACCGGGTTGAGGAACTTCTTGACGTCCCAGCGCGAGTGCAGACGCTCGCCAAGCGCGATGGGGATCGAGGTCTGGTTGCTGATCTGTGCGACGCCTTCGTGGTTTTCCGAAAGGAGGGGCTCCTCGATGAACATTGGTCGGTGCGGCTCGAGGAGTTTGGCGAGTTGCCGGGCCATCGGCTTGTGAATACGCCCGTGGAAATCGACGCCGGCGTCCATTCCGAGAGACTTGACGGTCGCCAACCGCTCCGCAGCCGAGTCAAGTGATGCGGGGGTGTCGAGCCAGCCGATGTCTGCGGTCGCGTTCATTTTGACGGCCTTGAATCCCTGATCCAGCCGGCCTTGACTATTTCCAGTATTTCGTTAGTAAATTAGATAAAGAAAAATTACATAAAAATAAAGAAAAAAAAATAAAAAAAATCATCAAAGGGCACATACGCCTGGCTCTTCACGTCGTCGGGTCGGTCGCCTCCGATCCATGCATATACTTTGATCTTCTCGCGAACCTTTCCACCGAGGAGCTCGTAAATGGGGACATTAAGCCGGCGAGCTGCACAAGTGTCAATAACAACGATGCTTCACTTGGCGCAAGCGCAGCAAAAAAGCGGAGAAGCGCACCTTTCAGGTCCCAAAGCGCAATGTCGAGTCCGGAAAGAGCCGACTGTAGCACGGGACCGCCGCGGTAGAATCCCAGTCGCCAGACGCTTGTCCAGATGTGCTCAATGTTGCTGTGCGACAAGACAAGTCAGTGAACAAAACATTTATACACACAGCCAAGAGCACAGCAGAACTCACTTTGCTTCCCAGCCAATGAAGCGCTCCTTGAACTCATCAAGCGCGCCCTCGACGGCCTCGGAGTGACCCTCCAACGACGCCTCACCCCATCCGTAGTTGCCCTCGACATCGGTGACCTTCACGTACAACCAACGTGGAGGCACTCGAAAGTACTCGATATCCTTAATAGCCGGCATGTTTCTATTTTATTGTAGTCGTTGTCGAATGACCAAAAGACTATGTGCAATTGTTTGTGCAATTGATAGCAAAGTCAATTGAACTTACTTCTACTCCACGAACACCAGAAGCGTGTGGGGACTGGTTTTATTTATCAAGGGCCATCGTCATCTGTTCGTGCGGGCGCCAGGGCGGGACACTCGCCGGGTTAGGGCCGTATCCCACTCTTTGCGCGCTTGTATCCCGCGCATCCCACCGAGGCCCCGCCCAGGCGTGCGACGCGGCGCATCGCGGAAAAGATGGTGCGACGGCGTGTGGGCGGGGCAGGGCGTATATATGTGGAGCAGCTCGCTCGTCGCTAATGTGGCTTCTACGTTTCTTTGCTGCCTGAAAAGAACATCAATCTCACAATGACTGTCCCCGCCGCTCCTCTGCCAATGGGCATCTATGTCCCCGTTCCTACCTTCTTCGTCCCCAAATCCTCCCCGGAGTACAACGCCCTTGCTCCTCCCTTGGACCTTGAAACTCAATTGAAGCACACTCTCTTCCTCGCCAAAAACGGCATCCACGGAGTCGTCCTTCTCGGATCGACCGGTGAGGCCGTCCATGTCACTGTCGACGAGCGTAAGCAATTACTATCCTACATCCGCAAGGGACTCGACGCCGAGGGTTTCCAGGACTTTGTCATTGTCGCCGGTACCGCCACAAACTCCACCGTCGAGACCATCCAGCTGCTCGAGCAGGCCAAGGAGTGCGGTTCCGTCTGCGGTCTTGTTCTTGCTCCTTCCTACTTTGCCAACGCTGTCACCCAGGAGGGTCTCATTGAGTGGTACACTCTCGTCGCCGATCGCTCTCCCATCCCCATCATGATCTACCACTACCCTGGTGTGTCCAACAACATCACCATCTCCCTCAAAACCTTCGAGACTCTCTCTGCGCACCCCAACATCACCGGTGCCAAGTTCTCGCACGGAAACGTCTCTCACCACTGCATTGTCGCCAACAACCCTGTAATCAAGGCCAACTCCTTCCACGTTTTCACCGGTCTCGGACAGCATCTCCTCCCTATCATCGTCGTCGGTGCTCACGGAGCAATCGACGGTCTTGCTGCCGTCTTCCCCAAGACTGTCATGAAGCTCTTCAACCTCTGCGCTGCTGGTAAGTTTGCCGAGGCTCAGAAGATCCAGTACATTGTTGCATGCGCCGAGGAGGCTTTCTCTGAATACGGAACTACTGGTGTCAAGGAGGCTGTTGCTCGCTACACTGGCATGGGTGATAAGGATGGTGCCCGTCCTCCCCTCGCTGGTGGAATCTCTGGTGGAGATGCTGTTTGGAGCGCAAAGTACGAGAGTGCATACGAGACTCTTGTTGAGTTTGAGAAGACTCTGTAATTCTAATGATATCTTTGCAAACTGTACAATGTTTTTTACGATAGACGAATATAATCTCATCAACCGTCTGTGCTTGCTCTCTAATTAAACCTTGTGCCAGTTACACTTAAATCGAATAGGGTTGCGACCATGTAGTAGGGTTGACCCTGTTTCTGGAATTGGCGGCCGTCAATAACACGACTCTTCTGAGTAGATAAACCTTAACGAGATCCTAAAGCGGAGAGCCCACCTGAAGCCAAAGTCGTGTAGTGGCTCGCAATCTCGGATCCTAATCTGCATCGCATCTGCCAGTCTTGTTTCTGCATATCAGTCTTCGACAGACTGTCTCTTTTCATTCTTTTTTTTTTGCATTTTAGACGCGCATTATTTAGACGAACAGAATAGGCCAAACAAAAAAAAAATCGCGTGAGATTTTGTGGTCGATCGTCATTTGGCATATTCCCGTCTGGTCTAATTACCTGACTACACCAAAATGCATATTCAGGTTTTGCAATAATATTTCCCTATAGATCCGGTCTGGTTTTGTTATATTTGCGTAATACTATTTAGCATAAATTATGCCAACTGTTGCCTCCTGTTTTGGAAATCAAGATCCGGGATCAGTATTGCAAGCTGCAGAACTTCCTTTGGCAGAATTGATCACTCTACTTGATAAAGCACCTTCTCAGCATCTCAACACTCATATCATATCTGCTGCTCAAATAGCAGAAGCTGCTCGCCTGCTTCTTCTCGAGGTTACCCAATGGAATATTGCATGGGATCGTCTTAGCTCTTTTGAGAAAATAACGTCCCTTACCGCACAATGCAAATTAATTCGAGCAAAGATCAATGCATTGGATCTTGATTCATTAAAGTCCACTGTTTTGGGTATGGATCATTGATTTATCGACGCAAAATAATCTTACTAAACTCTTTAAAGGTCTCCCAACTTTCTCTACCGAAATGGAGGCGCTTCTTCTAGCTTTGACTTTACGCCTCATCCCTATTCTTGCCGATCTTGAAAGCATTCTCTGTCAAGCCGAAAATAGAATTGAAGTGGCTCGTATATACCACTCTATTCAAGATCAAATTTCTGCTATCGATTGGTTTACTCCTGAGTTGACTCGACTGAAGATAACAAAGGCTGGAACGCTATTGGACGAGATCCTTGATATCGCACGCGAGCCAATACCAGAAGTATGGATAGATGAAGTTGAGCTATTAGAAATTGCTTTAGCGAGAGGTGACTGGACTCAAGAAAATATAATAAAGAGTACAGAAACGGTTTCTGCAGTACCTAAACTTGCGGCAAAGCGAGCAAGCTTTATACAACCAGTATTATCCGGAAATGATATACTCTTCCACTCGGAACCACAACCACATACTTTGGCCAGGGCGGATAGCTTGCGCGATGACATAATAGCGCAAAGAGCCGAAGCTATGGAGATTGAGAATCGCAAACGAGATGAATTTTTAGCTCAACTCAGAGAGTCTGACAGCCATGTTCAGGCTGAGACACAAGTACTGAGCGAATCGCCTTTGGTTGTGCACAATGAGCAAAATCCAGCTCAAACCAGAGAATCTGGCAGCCATGTTCAGGCTGAGACACGAGTACTGAGCGAATCGCCTTTGGCTTTGCACAATGAGCAAAAATTGAATAACTCAGAAAATATCACCACAGAAGGTGATCAGAGTTCTCAGGATTTGGCACAACAAAGAGAAGAGTTAAGGCATCAAATTTTGGAGCAACACGAACGTCTTTCTCAACCGAAACCCCTACGTCCAGCTAGTATCATCTCTTTCAAAGAGAATAACGAAATCTTCCCTGATCCGTCGCCGTCTACATCTAGGCCACTTACGCCTATAAAAACTTCATCAGATTCTACAGACAAGCTAACGGATGAAAATGACATTACTTCAATAGTTCCAATTCCACCAAGTTCTCCCTTGCATTCGCGATTTAGTGAACAACCTCGATCACGACCGTCGTTACCTATGGGAACACTTGAAACTACCGAATTTGGACTTGTACTCGACATGGAGCGAGTGGCCGCTATTGCCGCCGAGAGAATGTCTCCATCTCCAACTGGAATTGAGCGTGGAAGTATGGTGAAAAGCCCTTCTGCACGTTCCCCGATAAATCGATTTCTTGAAAACGCAGCCGCAGCAAATGCAGCAGACAGTTTGGACCAAGTCATCGTGCCCGCACCAGAAATTGATCTATCGGTTGTTGACGATGAGTCGCCTTCACAGGCTCTGCATCGCAAAGACGCTGAATTGCATATTTTAGACAAGGATAGGTATAGAGGTAGAAACTTGCTACCATCTCATACCCCTAGTTCATCCGTTAGCTCTGCAGAGCTTGCTCCCGACGATCCTAAACGACTCTCGGTCGATGTGTCTTCACTTCGAAGTAATCTATCTGCTTCTGGAACTCCAGAAAAAGTTGATCGTCAAACTCTCGAAAAGCAGACTCTTGATAAAAAGATTCAGAGAATTCTGTCCAAATTAGAAGGTGACAAAATAGAGATGGTTCCAGCAGACTCTCCGGAAAAGCCAAAAGGTCCTCAATATGATAGTTATAAGCTAGTAACCACACCATCAGCGTCGATGATGAAAGAGGCAGGATACGGTACCACCCGGAAATATATTCTACAAAGGCCTAATGCTTCGTCGCAAGTGATATGGGTTCGAATTATTGCAGAGCGTGTTATGGTGCGTGTCGGTGGTGGCTGGACTGACCTAGCAGAGTGGCTAAGCAACTACATACTGTATCACACTGCAAGTGGAACAAGCACTTCTACTGGAAATGAGAATGATAAGGCAAGTTCTACTCCTTCTAGTAATTCAGCTGGCTCCGCGAAATTGCAGTCGAGGGTCGCCTCTTGGGGCAAGCAAATTGGTCGAAAGGCTAGCTTTTCATCTTCCACGCCGACACCAACGGTACCGATTCCCGCTCTGCCGTCAGACGAGAATACAAAGCCAAATACACCATCATCTGCTCGTTCTCTACGCTCAAAGTCGTCTTCCTCGTCACTTCGAAAAAACAGGACTCCTCGGTCCACAGGAAGTTCGAAGACATCATCATCAGTCAGCAGTACGCCAGCCTCTACCCCGTTAGGATCAGCAGGTCCTGTTAGTTCGTTGGAGAGAGGAGGCAAGCTATCGAATGAGAAAAAGGCTTGGGTTCAGAAAGTTTTGAGGCAAGTTGGCTCAGGTATCGTGACGTCCCCTGCTCCTAGCAGTGCAGAAAATGATGAAGAAGTTGGAAAAGATGTGAAGAGAAAACTGTTTTCGTCGTAATATTTGGAGTTTATAATTTTCTTAAATTATTTTGGTTAGGTTATTGAGGATTTTGAGATACCATTGTTTTTATACTAAATTTACTATTATTTTACTGCTTCTATAATACGAAAACTTGAAATGTAAATTAATAATTGACTAATTAGCAAAACTGTGTTTAAGAGTGACAAGTTTACTTTGTATGACCAAACAAGAATTGACGCTTCAGTGAGTTATTTGGATCAGTGTGTAAGATTGAGCACAGTTTCGAAAAAAAAAAACAATAATAATTGATCGTTGAATTTCTTTTGGAAACAATAAAAGAGAAATTAGCAAAATCGAGCTCGGCTTTTTATGAATTACCATCCATCAACAAAATTACAACTAGCAAAATAAAATGATAAAAATTACAGAGATATAAGTTATCGTTTTCTTTTTCAAGATCAAATTCGTTTGGAATCTTTGTTGATTTGTTTATTTTGTACTTTGATTTTCATCATACATTGTTTGAGCTCTCTCTACAAAAAAAAGGCCCTTTTTACAGATTAAATTGAGTAATTAGAATAATCAAAATAAGTTTTGATGTCTGTAATATATCCTCTGAATGTCAGTATGTTTGAATTGATCTTTTTGATATATTAGGCTATACACCAACCCTAAACAGCAACCATTCTAACCAACATAAAGAAAACATAGTAAAGCAAAAACATCCTTGAAGACTTTAAATATACGTTAGTTAATAAATTAGCACACTGTATGTAAAAACAAAAAAAAGCAAAACGAAACTGGTAGAGAAGATAAAAAGAACAAACAATTGTGCGAAGAGGTATTCTTCAAATGAAAGAAGTTGTTATGCAACTCTAAATGCTTAAATGTATTAAGGTTTCGCTTACCAAAATGACACAGCGCTTGATATTTGTAAATATATCTGCTTGAATAATTTATTGAAGTTGTTTCTAAGAGCTTATACTTTTGACACAAAAAAAAAACAATCAGAAAAACTGTATGCGTAATATCAAACGACCGCCAACAAAATAACAGAAAACAATTAAATAAGAACAAATGATACACAATGTCCAAACCCCAGTATCCAAAATTTAGTTACATTCTAAACCAAGAACTCCAAAGTAAAAAGTGATGCAAAGCTTCAACGAAACGTAACAAGTCCACGCAACAATAATACTATCACAACATTTAACAACTTGAAACAAGATAATACCGTATCATTGATAAGTTTATCATATAACCTGTGCACCTTGGGGCGTAGGAGGCTTGAAAAATCTTCCAAGGATTGGCATTTTGTAGAAGCCTCCACCGGCACGCCAATAATACAAAGGCACACCAAGTAATATGAAAAGACCAGTAAATAATGCTTGAAGAGGAGCAGAAAAAATACCCCGGGAAATAAGAAAAAGTGCAACACAACAAAATAGAATGGGGGTTAGAATAAAAGTCTTGTATGGCCGAGGAAGGTCAGGTTGACGAACACGAAGGACAATGACGCCGAGGACAGTCCAAAAATAGAAAAAGTAAGCTGCGATGCCGTAAAATGTTAAAAGAGAATCAAATTCTCCGACAAGGATGTATATCACGGAGAGAGCAGTCTGCAAAAGAAGAGCGTTCAAAGGGGTGTGAGTACGCTTGTTGATGTTTGCAAAAAAACTAGGAAGAAAGCCGTCAGAAGCAGAGACATATACAAGTCTGGCAGAGGTGAAAGAGATGGCATTGAGAGCACCCAAGCAGGAGAGGGCAACGGCAAGAGAGAAGATGATGGCACCCGGCGGTCCAAAGACCTGATTGCCGAATGCAAGAGCTACAGTGGTAGAAGAGGCAATGACAGGAGCAGGAAGAACAACGTAATAGGCCAGATTGACGGCGAGGTATGCAGTTATGACAATTGGCATAGCAAGATGAATGACGATGGGAAGGTCACGAGCGGGATGTGTCATTTCGGCAGCGACATAGTTGAGGTTGTCCCAGCCGTCAAATGCCCACAAACCAGCATAGAGAGCAAGAGCGTAGTCGCTAATAGAAGATGAAGAACCCGCAAACCAGCCCTCAGCAAAGTTGTTGGCGCCATGGCCGGTGAATGCGACTACAGCACCAGCAATGGCGATGGCAGACAGAGCTGCTAGCTTGAGAAAGAGCAGGAAAGTGGCAGCACGTGTGCCTAGACGCGCACTCAGACCATTGAGCAGAGCGACGAGCGCGAGGGCGAGAAGGGCAAAGGGTTTAGCAGAGGGCGGGGCGGGGAGATGCAGCAGACGCAGGAGACGTGCGGCGTAGTCAGCGAGCACGATCGCGATGATGGCGGCGCTGCCCGGGCGTAGCACAACGACCGCGACCCAGGCAAAGAGCGCGGCGGGGAGCGGGCCAAAGACGTGGCGCAGGTAGGCGTGTGCACCGCCGTCGAGCGGGATCGCGGCCCCGAGTTCTGCGTGCGCGGCGGCGCCCGTCCACGCCAGCCCACCGGCCACCAGCCACACCGCGAGCGCTGCGCCGGGCGACCCCGCACGCGCGTCGACCGCAGCCGGCGACGAGAAGATGCCAGCCCCAACCTGGAGCCCGACGACGAGCCCGAGCCCGCTCAGCCGACCGAGCCGTTTCTGCTTCTCCAGCCGCGGCGGTGCGCCCGCTGTCTCGGCCGACACCGCCAGCGGAACGCCAAAGCCTAGCAGCGCGGCGCCAGTCCCAAACGCGGCCTCTGACGCATCGCCAAACGACGACGACGACCGGCGAGGCTGCGAGTCGAAAGACAGCACTGACCGTCCAGACAGCGACATCCGCGAGCTCGCAGACACTTCCGAGCCTGCTCTGCTATTGACTCCACTTCCAACTCCTGCTTCAGACGCTTCTGCGCTCGAAAGCAGTGATCCCAGCTCAAACGAGTCCCGTACTTCCATTCTCCTTTTCTCCTTATCTATTGCTTCTGTCCCTGCGTCAATAGGGGAGCACCTTCTGCCCTTCAGCATCGTCAACTCCCATCGCTTTTCAATTTAATCTGAGCCGCATATTACACGTGACCCACATTTCACGCGTCGTCCTCGCGTTTTTTTCCATTAAGAACGCGTCGTGCTCGTCAATTTGGCTCCATCCTTCAGTCGTCATGTATGGTGATCTAGCAATGAAACTTGCACAGGACGCGCGGCGTCTTCAGTCACTTGAAATTCTTCCAGAATATCAAACAGACCTCGTCACGGCCGTCGTACGTGAGATAAAAGACCTTCTTCGCGACTTTGCTCTGCTGCGTCAAAATCTTGCTTTGGACTTTGACCCTTCTCAAAATAGAGCTCCGTCTTGTGCTCTTTTTGTTCTTCAAATATGTATCCGAAGAAACAAGCGCTGTCTTCTCGCATATCACCGTCTTCGGGCTTCTAGAATCGAGCAGCTTGCATGGACTGGCTATGATGCCGCTGCCGCTGACCAGGAAGCAAGTGCTCCTTCTCAGTCCTCCGGATGGCATCCTGACGAGGATGAATATTTTAGATCTTTCTCAAATATTCTCTCTGATATAAAAGGCGAATGGTCAGACATTGACTTAACTGGACCTATGGACCCGCCTCGCGACCTTTTCATTGACGTTCGCGTTCTTAAAGATGCTGGCGACATTCAAACTGAATATGGGTATGTAATTTATTTCAAGCATATTTGGTTTTTCTAAAATTTTTAGTGTTATATCACTCACCAAAAACAACCAATTTTACGTCAGACATGCCGATGTTGACCGTCTTATTCAACAGGGATATCTACAAAAGCTATGAGCACCGTCCAAACACTCCTACTGCTTATTGATCATAATCACGCTATGGATCTTCGAGAAGCAAGCGAGATACAACAGTTCATCTAAATGACTCCACATGCTGTACCACAGTCCTCAAGCAATTATCGGTCTTCTAACGAATTTGCTCTTTCTACAAAGATGTTTGATCTTCGGGTTGATATAACCCTATAAAATAGGGCTTAGTTGTGTTAGGGTACTGTCAATAGGGTTCTTGTCAACAGGGTTTTTGTCAATAGTCGATCGCTGGACTTGATAAATAAACGACACCCTTCCATTCATTGTCTGAGTCACATTGGTATACTGTATCGACTATGATATTACTAGAAGTTTAAGTACAACTACGTTTCAATTACTAGTACTGCATTATAATCACGTTTCAAACGAGCTACTTAGGTGTTTGGAGAGCTCGTCGCTAAATTATCAATATACAGAATCGTACAACTCGATTCTCTCACTCAACATAGAACTACTCAAATCGCTTAGAAAATTTAATATTTTAGAGTCATCACAGTACATGTAAGTTAAATCAAATACACTAAAATCGTGTAATTATATAAGACTACAAGCTACCTAAACATATATCCCCTACCTATGGCGCGGGAGGCGGAATGTATCGTGGTCTCTTCTTCCCACCGGCTCTATGCCCAGATGCAACCGGCAACTCCGGCAACCCAGTCAATGACACTCCCGAATCTCTCATAGGTGGAGCCGATCCTGGAGGCGCTGATCCCGGTGGTGCTGCACCTGGTGGCGCCGACCCTGGAGGAGGGGGCAAATTAACTCCCATAGGAGGAGTACCTCTATTAGATCCAGGCAGCGAATTACTTCCCATAGGTGGCAGCGGTAAAGACGACCGTGAAGCTGATGCTGATGATGTAATCGAGCTTCCAGCTAAATCCGGAGTCGTTGAACTTGATGGCATTACCTTGCGTCCTGGAGGAGGTGGTGGAGGTGCAGCTGCTTTTCCAGCATCGGGATCCTGAAAATAATCAATATCAACTACTCATATGCAAAAAAGACTAGTTACTTACATTAGGATTGATCCATCGTTTTTGCTTCTCATCATACACAAACTTGATTTCATCTCCCAACTTTGCACGAATCGCTTTAGGCTTGCCATCTTCTTGTTTTGGTTTTCGCAGCCATCCCGAGAACCATCCGCTCTTTGCTGGGGGTGCAGATTCTGTCACGTCTTGTTAGTCTCTTAAAATCTTACAAATATACATTCAAGTGAACGCACCTGATTTATCCTCTTCCTTTTCAGTCTTATTTTTACCATTCTTTTGGTCATCCTCTTCAGTATCATTTTCTTCTTTCTTTGGAGTTCGTTTCTTGCGCAAAGCATTGTTTCCGAGTCCTAGATCGTCGTCGTCAAAGTCATCATATCTCTCTTCATGTCCAGATTCACGAGGCTCGTAGTTATTTGTGGTGGTTGGTTCATAACCACTCTGCCCACTTTCTTCAGCTGGCGCTTGTTCGGGAGGTTCGTAGGATGAGGTACTATAATCTCCCATCATCGGTCCTCCAAGCGTAGGCTCATAACTGGGCGGCTCATAACCATATGTCGGCATACTTGGTACGTTCGACGAATCATTCTCTGCTTCTGTTTCATCCATGGAAGTCTCAGCTCTTGGCGGTTCATAGCCGTAGGTATTTTCACCAAATCTGTCATTCTGCGCACTAACTTCTTCTGAGGTTTCAACCTTAGAAGCTTCGTCTACCTCATTGGGAGCTTCGTAAGTATACGGTTCATATCCGGATGCTTGCTGAGGCTGGTAATCGCTTTCAGCTGCGTATTCAGATTCATAAACGGCTTTTGGAGGCTCATAAGTCGACACTGGAGGTTCATATCCTGTATTGTGGTCGTAGGAGGACCGTCTAGGCAAATATTGTTGAGGTGGCTCCTGTGCGGGAGGAACACTTCGAGAAACTGATTCCGCAATTACTGAAGTGAGAGGTCCTAAAGCCGACGTGCGTCCTCCTTGAGATGAAGGAGGCCTTTGCGAGTATGCTGAGTTAGGCCGCGAATACTCAGTATGAGCATGAGAAGATCCATAAGAGTTCACAGGCTCGTAAGAGCTATGCGTTTGCTTTGATTTTGGTATATCCACAGGTCCATACGAAGAAGTCGCAGACGGTGCATACGGACTAGGAGATTCTTGGCGAGGTGCGTACGGATTGATCAACGGCTTTACAGATTGATCAGGCACATAGGAATCATAAGCAAACTGGGCAGACGAAGAAGCACGATGGGACGATGGAGATGAACCGTAAGAACGAGTAATGTACGCAGCATTCGAGGATGCGGTGGGCGAGTAACCCCCGCCGGGAGCTGCATACTGCGTTTGTCCGTAGGCTGCGAGATCCGCGACAGATTGATTTCGAGACAAACTAGGACTTGTTGCAAGTCTCTGAAATCTTTCGTCTACTCCTTCAGCATTTGCAGCACTTGAATTCGAGGTGCTTTTTTCATCATCTCCCGCAACAAACTGAGCAAGCTTCTTATCAAATGTACCCCACATATTTCCAAATGTAGGTTTAGATACAAGACCACCCAACCACTTGCCATCGGCATCCGGTACTCCAGACAAACGTACTGCCAACTCCCGCACGTTTTGCAAAAACTCTGAGTCGTACATAAAAGCAGCCTTCGGAGTAGCCTTTATACCAGCTAGAATTTGATCGCAGTACTTTTTCGCTTCAGCAGTGTATCCGCTTTCGCTGAGCATTAGTGCATGTTGATACTTGAATAGTTGAAGGTGGGGGAAGAGCTTCTGTGTTGAAGTAGAATCGGATAACGCCAATGTGAGCTCATAAATCTCGCTCAAAGCAATCGAATCAATATCTTTGCTGAACGAGGACGGATTTCTGATGAAGTCGGCTCCAAGTAAAGTAAAGCAGGTGCTATCATCATCCACAGCACCAAAAGTTGCATTTGCAAATAGATAGCACGTATGGGCAGCGTATATCAGACCATAACGCTCCAGCGCCGTACCCAGTTTAAAGATAACATCAAAATCGCTCGGCGTGGTGTTGTTGGAAAGAATTAGAGCAAGAGTCTGACGCCATTGATTTAAATCTGGCGGAGCTTGAGCTGGAGTTCCTGTAGTTGGCAAAAGATCGACAGTGGTACCCAAAGGTAAAAGAGAGTCAACTAACGAAAATGAGTAAATATCATGATTTAGAAAATCCAAGTAAACTTACCAGCATCATTGCCAGATCCAGCGAAAGCGTTATACAGAACAGCTAAGCTACTAGCTTCTGGAAGTCTAAAACTTCTGACTTCTGCTTTAACAAATTCACTGACAGTCTCCGCAAATCGTTCTTTGCTAACAGTGTTTGCAATTAATAATGCATGACCCCACATGCTGTTATCCAAAGCAAAAGAAATGGCAGCATCTCTGTTGCCATTTAAAAGAAGCTTGCGTATGTTGTTGATCTGATCGAATTTCAATTTAGAGTCAGATGATTTGGACAGATCTATAGATTGATTGCTAACAGTACGAGCATGCTTCTGGTACAAATCAGACGCACTAGTAAAATTGTTCTGCTCGTCGGTGCTCAAAATAGTCTCACTTTCCGGTACCAAAGCTAGTCTGATCTCTTTAATAGTCTCAGCATTACCCGCATATGAACCATCATGTTCAAGCAAAATCCGAACACATTTCCAAAGTACAGCTTTATCTTCTGCTTCACGTTTAGCTTCAAAACCAATAGCACTGTATACTAATTTATTTAGTTCCTCAATCTTGAGTTCCATCCATTTTAGAATATCTTTCTTTTTCGACTTGTTCGCGCTTTTCGAACCCACAGTCAAAACTGGACCAGGAAACTTAGCATACATCAAGTCAACAGCTCTGTCATAAATCACATCTTTGGCGCTAACTACTTTGATTGTTGAATGACTGAAGTCAAGCTCTGTCGACGTATAGGCCATTTGTGGGTTTTGAGCAGGGAAAATGGTAGCAATTTTACCGTTTGAACCCCAAGACATTAGCGGATGTGGTTCAGGTTTCAGAGTTTTGTTGGCTCTTGGAGAAGGATTTGGTTTCGCGACTGTTGCAACATTTGAACCAAGATATGTCGATGCTGCCTGAGTACTGGAGGATTGTAAATTTGGCAAGTAAGCAGAAGAATCTTGTGAGACGTAAGAGCTATTGCGCTGTAGATTTCCAACTGATGCGTAAGGATTTGGTGGAGGAGGGGAGTTAGTAGATGTCAATAAAGATGCCGGAGGTGCAGTCTGATCCTGGAGAGTCGAAGATAGCATTGAAGGTGCAACAGCCGGTGGCATTTGACCCACCGAGGGAGGCATAGCGCTTTGTGCAAGTGAGAGCGGCGTTCCCCCAGCATAAGAAACAGAACGTTTCGGGGGTTGAAACGATGACTTGAGGAAAGGTGGATCATAAGCATTAGTGGCAAGATCATTTCGATAAGATCTAGCCATACTTGCCGACGCGGTACGAGGCGGTGCCGCTGCCGAGGAAGTTCTGTTATTGGTAGCGGGAGCATAAGCACCCAGTGGCGGAGGAGGTAAAGTGTTGGCTGCACTTTGGAGGGGCTGCGTAGGAGGCACCGGTGCTGAATAATTCATTGGAGGCGATGCATAAGATTGCGCAGTGGGAGCGTAAGCACTTGGCAAAGAGTCCGAGTGATTGCTATTCGCGACTGGGGGTGGTGCGTACTTATTTGGTTGCATCGGAGCATAAGCATTACTCTGCACTGGAGCGTAAGCATTGCCCAGGGCTGGTGCGCTATTTTGCGGTGCAGGTGCATAACTATTATTCTGAGCAAAAGCAGGGGAATAAGACGAGGTGGCCGGATAACCGTTCACCGATGACTCTGGTTGAGCAAGAGAGGTAAAAGTGGTACCCGGAGATGGAATATATGCATTAACACTTTGCACGGGTGCCACTATAGGCGAAGTGACGGTGGTGATTGGTGCGTATGGATTGATAGGAGGAGAAGAGTACGGATTCGCTGCATTTGAAGGCGCATATGCAGATTGAGACGATTGTGCCGGTACTGAGACTGGAGCATAGGGATTCACAGGAGGGGTGTTTGCAACTTGGGAATTGCCTGGGAATGCAGCAGGTGGAGCATATGGCGACGCAATTGATGGTACCGATGGAGGTTTCGGTACCTCATTAGCATAGTTTGACGGAGGGCCCAATGGCTTAATCTCAGGTCCAGGTATCATGTGATGGTCATACTGCTCGATTCTTCGCATAAGTTTCGGCTGAGGGAGAATCGGGAGCTCTGCAAAAAACGACTTGGGTTTTGACACATCAATTGATGAATGTGGAGCTGAAAATGGTGTCGGATTGTACACGCTACCCGCATAACTTGATGTCGCATCAGGAATAGACTTTTGATTGTACGTGTTAGGCTGCGCGGGAGCTGCGGGCTCAGGTTCTTCGTCAGAGAGGAAATCATCATCTTCCAACAAAAAGTCAAACGAGTTCTCCACTGCTGCGGGCACTGGTTCTTCGGTCTTTGGCTTGTCGTCAGCGACGTTTGCTGGAGTTCCGATTGAAGCCAAAAAGTCGTCACCAGCGGTCGAAGAGCCAAAGCTGATTTCTTGTTCATCTAGAAATGTTAGTTTAAAGCTTTTTTTAGCTATAGACATGCATACTGGGTTTGGAAGTGCTGATGTTGTCGAAAAATGAGGGTTCTGAAGAGTCATTGAAGAATGAATCTGCCTGCCTAGACTCATTGATTGGATTCCCATAAGCAGTAACTTCTTCTGAATTATCGGTGTCTTTCACTGCATTCGTCTCTGTAATTTGTGTTTCATCAGCGATTTTAGGGTGATTATCAGTTTTGGGAATTTCGTCGAAAAATGATGGCTCAGAGTCCTCAACAAATGAAAGTTTTGGTGATTTCTTTTCCGAAGATACTATATTTCCAGCTGCACTAGGTTGAACAAGACTATCAAAGTTCGGTGTCGTGCTATCTAAAGACACTTCTGCTCGAACGCTGCTTTCCCAAGGTAAATCGGTTTTATCTGAACCTATCATAAAGTTAGTAGTGTTGGTGACAGAAACGAATAGACTTACTCAAAACCGGTTGTTCTAGTTCGTTGACATTTAGTTTTTTCAAAGAACAGCTCAGCTCATCAATCTGAGTGGGTTCAGAAGAATTGGTTTCATCTGTGAGTGGTTCTGCGACAACGTTAGGAACAACAAATGAACCATCAATGCGATCGCTTGGGAATTCTGATGCAGGCTTTTCTTCAATTTCTAAAGCATTTTCGGTCGTGTCGTTCATTGTCTGATCGGCAATCGGATCAATGGGCAATGAAGTCTCTGTCTTAGAAGATTCCAGTTCATCATTCTCAAAAAAGTTTGTCTGTACTTCGTTTGCCTGTGACAAATCATTGCCAGATGATGTGGTATTCTCAATAGTATTTTCATTTTCAATGTCGTTAGTGACTTCTGCTGGTAACTCTTCTGTAAATGAACCCTGGTCAATAGCAACAGTGTCATCCAGGCTAGTATTGATGTCATCCGGAGTAGAATCAATGGACTCTAAAAGACCATCTTCTCCATGAATACTGTCATTGATATCTTCGATCGTTGGTTCCTGTACTGTTGACTGTCCTGCCGTATCTTCAAATGCTTGATTCATAGATTCGACCGCATCATTCCCAGAGTCTTCGGGCAATGCACTAGTAGACTCAACTATAATTTGTCCAGGTTCGACAGATATCTCTTCATTTATCTGATTCGTGTACAAATCTTTCTCCTCGGGATTTGCAACCACCGCGCTATCTCCAGACTGATTTGTCGCATTACCATCATCGTTGTCGACTGGAGGAGGAATCTCATCAACTTCTAGACTAGTGACCGTGTCACTAGCAAGTGCAGTAGTATCTTCCTCTTCCATACTCTCAGCTCTGGAGAAACCAGCCGAAATTTCAGACGCGTGCGTATCATCTTGTTGAAATACAACTTCCTCGCCTGTAAAGTTCTCTGAGTTATCAATTGAGTCATTTTTCGCGCTTGATAAGTCCTCCAAATCAGTAGGATCATTTGCTGTCAGCGAAGACGAGATAGCAGCATTATCTTCTTCACGCTGGGTAATGTCAACAACGCTGCCGTCTTTGACCTCATCACTAGGCTCAATTGATTCTTCTGCTGTAGTAACTTCTTCATTCGATGTCGTCACGTCAACTTCCTCAGAATGTATTACAGGCTCCACGACATCTTCCGTGGAGTCGACCTCTGCAGATGGGAGAGTCTCTACCTGTTCATGATCGCCGTCTTCAAAGTCCGATGCAATCAGTGACAATTCCGGTGCAGAAATCTCATTGTCCAATTCAGCTGGATCTGTCGCGTGCTCTTGATCGTGATCATGATCAGTAGTAGCCGTTGCGGTCTCCACAATATCAGCTGGAGTAGACTCCACTGGAGACGCGTCGCCGCCGATATCGTCAGACCTGGCTACTCCCAAGTCCTCTATATTAGGTGACGCTATATACGAATCGCCAGAAGACGACATCGTAAATGCGATTTAGAACGTATTATGCAATTGCGCACAAAACTATTTGGGCAATAGGTAATGAAGCTTTCGTGATGCCTAGTAAAATGCCACATATAGGCCCTTACCCTAGATCATATGCTTTGACGAGAGAATAGAGTTTTAGAAGAAGGCACAGGAGTCGATTGAAATCGAAGAATGAATTCAATCAAGAAAGCAGTTTACTAAGCTAGCAGTATCTGTATATTAACAGTGTTAGCTTAGTGAATTGACAAGCAAACTAATTAGCAATCAATTGTATACATGTTATTGAAATTACTACTTTAGTATCTAGTTTCCTACAACAAATAGAGTTCAGTTAAGTATGATCTAGGACGTATTGCTTCTATTTTTCTCATAGTTCTACATTGTATCACCGTCAAATAACTATCAACTAATAAATACATCAGTATAGCGCAATAAATATTTCACCTTATTCTAATAAACACCAACTGACTTTATCAGCTAAGAAAATCGTAGTTTATTCACAGATAAAGTGAGCCGATTACCGTGCGGCTTGTTCTGTAAGTGAAATACTCGTCATTCACTCTTCATTAACGAAGAAGTGGTCGGTTTCGCAAAATGGCTTTACGTTCACAGCGGTGTATTACTTTTTGTAACGTGAGAAGTATACGTTCTCAACGTATATATTGCTTTCAATTCCGCTCTGCATCTGTAAGAGACCTCTGGTTTTACATTACTCAATATCGTAACAATTTTAGAATTTAGCAGCGAAAAGTCATAACTCGCTTTCAGTTCTTTACGTTCCTATTGGAAAGAAGCCCACGGGAGGAGCGGATGCTGAGATTGAGTCATCTACTGAGTTGTTAATTCGCGGAGGGTATATCAAAAAGTCTTCTGCTGGAATATACTCTTTACTGCCTTTAGGAGTACTTGTGCAGAGAAAGATTAGCAATATTATAAACAACTGTATGCATGCGGTTAATGCCTCTGAAGTTTCGTTACCTGCACTTTTAAGTCCTGCTTCTTGGAAGACTACCGGACGCTGGGACAACACTGAGATATATAAAGTAAAAGATTCAAGGAAATCAGAGTTTTTATTAGCTCCGACTCACGAAGAAGAAATTACATCGATTGTTGCTAAGGAAGTTAGTTCATTTAGAGAGTTACCACTTAGATTATACCAGATTGGTCGAAAATATCGCGATGAGTTACGACCACGAGCGGGGATGATGCGTGGACGAGAATTTATGATGATGGATTTATACACATTTGACACAACTACAGAAAATGCTATGACAACATACGATAATGTTAGAGGTGCATACGCTGATATATTTAACTCAATTGGAGTTGAATATACAGTATCGGAAGCTGACTCCGGGTCAATCGGCGGTGATCTTTCTCATGAGTATCATTATATCTCAAATGTTGGTGAAGACACTTTAATCAGATGTGATACTTGCGACTATGCAGCGAATTCTGAAGTTGCAGTGTCATACCCATCTGAGGAGCATATGTGCAGTCCTGATGACATTGCGGTGGAATACGGTTTGACAGATGATGGAACTTTACTAGTAATCTACTATCCTCCTAACCGCAAAGTGAATCGCAATTTGATCAAAAAAGAACTTCCGCAGTATCTTCCAGATGTTGAGGATCCCGTGAGTTCAGTATTAGAGAATGGCGACCCAATGTTACAGAAAATAATCCGGGTGTACGATGAGCGCGTGCCGGAACAGTGCTCGCTGCCTGATCTTCCAATTAAGGTTAATATTGGAAACATCACAACCCTTCGATTTCCATGTGCTGAAGTTGATCCAGTTGCGTTTCCTAATGAACAATGTCCAAGCTGTGACGGAGGAATACTGAAATCTAGTCGATCAGTCGAAGTCGGACATACTTTTTACTTGGGTACTAAATACTCTGAACCATTGCAAGCAACTTACACTGATCGTGATGGGTCTCAAAAGATAATTGAAATGGGTTGCTATGGTATTGGTGTTTCGAGATTAGTTGATGTCATTGCTGACGTTACGAAAGACGAGTTCGGTTTATGTTGGCCAGTTAACGTTGCTCCATATGAAGTTATAATAGTCACGAAACCGAAATCGACAGAAGTTGACGAGATTGCAAAGAAAGTATACCAAAGTTTGGCAGATAAAGGATGTGATGTCATAATCGATGATAGAAACGACAAGAGTTTTGGATGGAAATTGAATGATGCACGGTTATTAGGATTTCCTGTGAATCTTGTTTTAGGAAATAGCTTTTTAAAGTCAGGAGTGATTGATGTGGAAAATCGAAGGACAAAGGAAAAAATCAGCTGCTCTGTTGATGATGTTGCGGAGAAGGTAGCTACGATTTTGGAAGCTGAGAGAAGTCAATTACGGAAAACTTTATAGAACTCTGACCGATGTAAATAGAGAATTGTAAATAGATAATAAATATGAAGATGACCTACTCGTACTATAGGCAATTCAGAACAAAAGCATACTTATTCAGTTAGTATACTACATTTTGGTTCTGTTGTTGTTTGTGAAAAATGATCATTATGTACATAAAGCAGGATATGTGAATATTTACATAGAGGAATATGATTACTGCCTTCTGACCATTTCTTCGTAAATAGTCCACGCAATAGCCGAACTAAATCCTTTTCTTACTATTCTCAGCGTAAGACCCTGAAACAACGCCCGCACACCCGAGTCCTTCTCGTTGATGATGACGGCGAACGCGGAGTACATTTTCGTTCCGTAGCGGTGCGGGAAGAGCTGCATGCGGGTTTTGACAGCGTCGAAGGGGTTTGTGACTGTGGTTGCGGCTGTAGCGGCGAGGGCAGCGCAGAGGCTGTTGACTGTGGCGGAGAGAGAGGAGGACATGAGAGATTGGCTGGGTTCTGAGTGTGAAGGCGGGTGTGAAGACGAGGAGATCAGACGAGGCGCGATGGCTTTGGAGTGCTCGTAGATGTAGACGTAGAGACCGGCGTAGGGCACGTCGCGGACAAAAGTTGCGCCGAAGCCGTAGAAGAAGCCGCGGAGGCCGTTTTCGCGGTAAACGGAGCGAAGGGTGTCGGTGATGGACGCGCCGACGTAGCGGGTCGATTCGTAGCGCACTTTGAGGACTGTGACGGGCATCATCACGAAGCCGACTGCGCCGCGGGTGAATGCGCCGGAAAGAAGGTTTGCGTATCCGGCTAATTGCGGCAAAACAGAGGACCGAGAAGAAGATGAGGACTGCGGAGAAGAAGAAGAAGGGGAATAAGAGTGGATTGCTGATCTGATCGAGTGCAGCGCGGAGAAATACAGACCAGAGCCGACAGAAGTGCGCAAAACAGACGGCACAGTGCCTCGCCAGAGACTGCGGACGACTCCGAGCGTCGAAACAGGCGACTTTGCAGCATTCTGCGGGTGGTTGATGACCTGGTCGAGCGAACCGCGGAAGGTTGATCCGGGGCTTTGTTGGACGCGGGTTTTGAGCAGATCCAGCGGCTGCAGCAAAACCGCGGAGGCGAAGCCCGACAAAAAGCCCGAGAGAAGTCTCTGGGAGTTGGCTGAGCTGAGACCAGACTTGGGACTGGGACCAGACGAAAGCGACGACTCTGGCGCGGAAAGCGAGGTCATCGCATTTGGTTGAAGCTGGGGAAAGGAAAGAGTAATCAGTTCTCCCAATTAGTCTTACTCAATACGATACAGACAGCGGCAGATTATCACTATATTAATGCAGAGCACGACACTACTAAACAACACTATAATAAACTATAATAAATATAAACACAAACTAGACTCTAAAAGATTTACAACGGGGAAAATAACACTTTTAACATCTAGGCGAATGTTCGCGCAACAAACACCTGGGTGGCCTTGAGCGCATTGTACTTGACCTCGGCATCGGGGTGCGCCATCATCTCCATGATTTTAGTCTTGATGCCCATAGAGTTGAGCAGGATAAGTCCCTCTGGCAGCTCGCCGATGATGTAGGAGATGTCGTTGCTGGCGACAGCGAGCACGGTGTTGTCGTCTGAAGTAGAGATGATCTTTGCGAGCTCCTTGAGTAGCTTCCAGTCGTCCTCCTTGAATAACTCGGCGTTGCGCTTCCAAAAGTCCAGAGACTTGTGCGCAGGAGACCATTTAAGACGGCCGGTGGTCAGCTCGGTGAGGTATTCGTCGAAAGTAGACATCTTGTCTTGAGCCTCTTGCAGAGTAGTAGCCAGACTGCCGAGGTCCTGCTCGAGCTCAGAGTCGGTCCATTTGCGCTGGGCCATGCTCTTAATAACGGGAAGACCACCGACGACGAGCAAAGACGAGATGTTGTACTCGGGAGCGATGGTGAGCAGGTTAGTGAGCAAAGAGACACAGACGCGGATGATCTTCTCCTTGATGGCGACCTTCATGACGTCCATGACGATGGCGATGATGTCGCAGGTGCTGTTGAGCTTCTCGGCAGGCTCAGTCTCAAAGGAAAGAAGCCAGAAAACAAGAAGAGTGTTGTACTGGAGCTGGAGTCCGCCGCGGCCCGACTTGATGTTGTCGAGCAGTGGTGGGCCGTAGGTGGTGATGTGAGCCCAGAACAGAGCACGAGTGCACTTAACGGAAAGAACGGCAGCGTAGGCCTGGGCAGCGAGGTCTCTGAGGCTGTAGTCGTCGGACGAGGCCAGCTTTGTGTTTGTGCACGCAAAGATCTTCTCGACGACGGCAACAGACGGCGTATCGGTCGAGATGAGCATGAGGATGATGACCTTTGCTGCGAGAAGAGCAGCGACGGCGTCCTCGCTGTCGAGAAGGGTCAACAGAGGCGGGCAAATGGTTGGCAGGCCATTGAGCGCAGCAGCAAGAGACTTTGACTCTAGAATAAAACAGTGTGAGCACGTACTGGTATATTATGACAGAATACAGAATACAGAAAAGACACACCGAGAAGCAGCGACGACGCGAGAGCGAGCGTGTATTTGATGACGTCGGTGTTGGTGACTTTGAGGAGGATTGTGCAAAAGACAAAGGCGTACAGGGTCGGGTTCTAGTTACGGGTGTCAGTAACCTGGTCTATACACAGTCAATATCAAGGTACTTCCAACCTTCTCGACCGCGGCAGACGCGTCCGCCGAAGAAACGCCGACAATGGCCTTGAGCGCCGCGACGTGCTCGTCCGACAGACCCTGGTTCTCCCACGCAATTGTCTGGCTGCAGACCTCGTCGATGCGCTCGTCGATGTACGCGTTCGAGAAGATGACGCTGTTTGGCGACGGCACCTGTACTTCGCCAAAACCACCCAGTTAGCCAAAGACCCACCAAACGCACGCAATTAGCACGTGAAATACTCGCCTCTTCTGTGGCTGCTGCTGAGCTCATCTTTGTTCGTTTATGAATTTTGTGTGCGTCTAAACTCGCAATTGCTGCTTCAGTCGTCCGGCTGCGGTCAAGGCCCGGCTTTGCCTTTCGCCAAAGATAACGACTTTCGATAAATCAGTCCTCCGCCCGAACCCTGGATGCGGCGCGCCATCCGAATTGGGAACCCGCCCTAAACCCGCTCTTGGGCTTAGGCGCCACGCTCACGACTCGACTCGACTCGGCCTCGGGCTTGTTCTTTCAGTTATCTGGATCTTTACTTTTCAGAATCAATCAGAAGCAGTCTACTAGGCTACTAGTTACATTTGAGTCGAAATGCCCACAGCCAATCCGCTCTCCAAAATCATCGTGCTGGCGTCCGTGCTCGCGGCCGGATTCCTCCTCATCATCCTCTCGTGCGCACTCTTCAACAACTGGCTGCCTCTTCTTGTTGGTCAGTATTCTTTGCTTTTGTCTGATCTGATTTGGTACTAATCAATTGTATAGTTGGAGTCTTTTTAATTGCGCCGCTGCCGAATGCAATCTGTGAAAAATACGCTGCAAACGATGACTTCATGCAGGAGTCCTCTGGGTAATTACTATCATCATCATAACAAATCATACATAACCTCTAACTTATCCAATTAGCAACGCCGTCATCGACTTTGGTCGCTACGTCACCGGAATCCTCGTCGTCACCGGTCTTGCTTTACCCTTTGCGCTAGCACACTCCCGCGTCATCGGTCTTCCGGCTATGTTCATGTCCATCTTTGGTGGTCTTCTTGTATACGGAACAATCATCACCTTTACCATGTTTTTCAGCGAAACCGAGGAGTTTTAATCTTTCCAAAGGCTTGAATCTTGAATCTTCAATCTTGTAAATTTTTGTCACCTCTCTTGTTGCATTGAATCAGTCGTTTCTGTAATGATCTTTGTTTGTTTGTTTAGTTGTTTGTTGATCTAGTGTTTTGTTTTGGACTACGGGAGTTTACTAGTTTTTTTTGTCTCAATCTTATTCTTGTATTTGTATTTGTATTTAATATAAATCACCCTTTGATCTTTATTCGCAACCGGCTCTGAGAAGATTTCTCTTTCAAGAGTCACGTCAGCTAAACTTTGCTAAAAAGCTCGTTTGATTAAGAACCATTCCAGGTCCGTTTTTTTTCATGTCAATATGACTCTGGATATTATTCACTATTCCCTTTTCTTTTGATACTTTTCCTTGTATAGCGTCCCATTTCGGTGGGTCTGCATGATACTCTGTAGTTGATCCATCTATCAGCATATGTGATCTATTCGATGCAAATTCATCTAAATACTCTTCAATCGGAATACATCTGAACAATCTCTCTGAATATATTTTATATTTGAGTTTCGGCCTTATCGTCTTTTCCATGTAATACTTAAATGGTAGTATCTTGACCTCTCTATACCCCATTTCTTCCTTTACATCAACTTCAGACAACTTTGAATCGAAATCAATAACCAAATATTCTGATCCTGATCCTGACTTGATACCGACCACTAAAATAACATGGTAATCCCAAAGTACAAATTCCTCATCGTTCAATCTCTGGTTGAAAAACAGTACTGTTTTGTCATGATTGGAAATAAACACCACGTATGATTTATCTTTATCTATCTCTATGTCTGTGTTGTCGAGACGGGGTCTGGTAAACAGTTGCTCGGCGGCTTTGTATATGTTTTCTTCACAATATCTAACTATTTTTAGTAGTTTCTGTTTTGATGTTCTTTATAATGACATACTGTGACTGGTATATCGATTTAAATTGCATTTTCTGACGTTAGAATAACATATTGTGGAGAAACTGATTAATAGATTGTTGCACGTGATACGCATTGAAAGATAAACATTTCTGACTTGACCATTAACAATCTCCTCCGGTGCAACTATTCTTACAGATTTTTGAGAAATAGAATAAATATATCTTCACTTTGTGCTAAACACTCCGTAAACTACAAGCCTTATTTAGAAGCAGCTGTGTAAATAAAATTGAGGGGTCTGGTGAGGGTCACTTAGCGAAGCGCCGCAGGGAAGCAGCATAGCGCAGCTGCTCGTAACTCCGAGTTCCAGCTGTACAAGCCACCCACCAATTCGATGTTATCCAAAACTTTTACTGCTAGAAATTTATATATACGATAGAAAAACCTTTATCAAAGAAATACGTCGATGAAAGATGTTTTCGAGCGCAATTAAATCTCGTATGTTAGACTTCCGCCACATTGATTTATGATATATACTCACGAGGGCACAGTTTCCTCGAACATTTCCTCGCATTATTCAATTTCACAACCAGCTGCTTTCCAAGCCGGTCCATGGTCAGTCTTTGATGCAAAGCGGCGAAATACCGGAAACCAAGTGTGTTCATTTTCGGTTACAAGTGGCATTGAGTGTTGTGTGTTAATATATCTAGGTCTCGGTGTTTACATTTGATAAACGGAAATTAGAATCCCTTGTTTCTCGAACTAGCGGATCAAGTAGTTCTGCACGAAGGGAAATTGAAGAGATATGTCAACGATTACGGCAAGAAGCCAGTTTTCTCGCGAAACTTCGGCATCCATCTGTTTTAGAACTTGTCGAACCTGTCGAGGAAGGACGAACGTCGATATCATTTGTCACTGAGCGCGTTACGGCATGTTTAACTTCTGTGATTGAGAATAAAGCGAGTGGGAGGACTGGTAGCGATGATGAAGTTGATGAGATTGAAATTCAAAAGGGGTTGTTGCAGTTAGCTAAAGGGTTGGAGTTTCTACATTTTAGTGCGGGGATCGTGCATTTGGGATTAGTTCCAAGTGCGGTCTTTGTTAATGCTAAGGTTAGTTATTCTTAAGGTTACTAGTTGAAATACTTATATAAGTGAATAGGGCGATTGGAAAATAGCAGGATTGGGATTTGCTCAAGATTTTAAAAATAAAGAAGTGTCAGAGTTCTTTGTTCCACAGTTTGATTCACGAATTCCATCATCAATGCAATTCAATTATGACTACGCAGCTCCTGAGTTGATCATCGATCATTTATTAGATCCCTCAAATGACATGTTTTCACTAGGTTGTATTATACACGCCGTGTACTCTTCAAAGCCTCCTTTATCAACAAATCACAATGCTTTGACGTACAGAGAAACGATTAACCAAGCGTTGCGAATACGGCGCAATCCTAGATTTCCAGCCTATCTTTTTGAAGTATTACCACAACTATTGACTCGACGACCGACCGAACGAATGTCTTCGCGAGATTTCCAATTATCAAAATATTTCGATAATATACTAGTCAACACGATCCGATTTTTAGACGCATTTCCTGCAAAGACGACGTCTGAACGCCATGCTTTTATGCGTGGATTATCTAAAGTTTTACGACAATTTCCAAATTCAGTTTTACAAAAGAAAATATTACCAATTTTAGTTGATGAGTTGGATAAAGATGAATCGCTTGTTGGTCCTATTTTAACAAATGTTTTGGAAATTGGAAAGGATATGTCAGCGGCTGGATTTTCGGCACGGATTTTACCGAGTTTGAAGAATCTTAGAGATATACCGACTGCGCAAATGGTTCTAATTGATAAACTTGAGATTGTTAAAAGTAAACTTAATGGTCAACAATTTCGTGAAGATATAATGCCTTTGGTATACCAAGCTCTTGCGTCACAATCGCCATCCGTGCAAGAGAAGACTTTAAATGCAGTTCCTTTGATTGGTAGAGCTCTTGATTTTCCGTCGATCAAAAATGAGCTTTTTCCCAAAGTTGCAAGTGTGTTTCAGCACACAAGCAGTTTAGCGGTCAAGCTTGCGTCGTTAGTGGCGTTACAGGGACTAGTTGGATCTGGACTTGACAAGTATACGATATCAGAGAAACTAGTTCCTTTATTGAGAGCGATGAAAACAAGAGAGCCTTCTGTTATTATGCAAGCATTGCAGGTTTATGTGTTGGTTATCCCAGTTGTGGACGTTAGTGTTCTCGCTACTGAGGTATTACCGCATTTATGGATTATGGCTGTGAGTCCGATGCTCAAAGCCGATCAATTTAAAAGATTCATCGAGGTTATTCATAGAGCTGGCGCAAAAGTCGAGACTGAGCAAGGCCGGAAGTTGGCGGAAATGGAACCTAGTGTTGGTGTTGTTAACGGAAGTACAGTCGCTAGTACTGGTGATGATGAAGCTGATTTTGAAGCATTGGTGCTTGGTAGACCGCAACTTACTTCTGCAACTTCTGCTAATGGTCAAACGTCGAATAGACTTGCACCGAAAGACAACGAAGAATTTGACTGGGATGAGCAGCAACCGAATAGAAGAATGGTACCAAAGCAGACTAAGCCGGCGTCGTCGTTTAGTAAATTAAAATTACAGCCAACGAAAATGCCTATGAATGCTATGCGTGCACAACAGCAGTCGCAAGTACAATCACCACAGCACCAACAATCACAACAACCACCTGTTTTCTCATGGCAACAGAACAATACTGTTTTAGCGCCGAAAGTTCTGCCTCCCCCGCCACCAGTCAAACCAAATCGAGTACCTAGTATGAGCGAGAGTAACGTCTGGGCAAATCCGTCTCCTACGTCAATGAGATCTACGTCGATCGGATCAGTTGGGATGACTGGTAGTACGATGCAACCAAACTATATGCAGACACTTTCCCCGACTGTATCCTCAACTACGACGTTAACACCAATGATGGCAAACACATCACTTGCACCGGAACTTAGTAATCCATGGTCGAGCACCGTCACTCCAAATGCATCTTCAGGAACTGGAATGCCTCCGTTGTTACCGTCAAATGGGTCAAACGGGATGGCTAATGGACAATCGGGACAGAATGGATTTGCGAGTTTATTGTGATTTGTTGGAATGTACTGTTTATAGATGGGTGATTGGGATAGGATTTTTTTGTATTATAGTGTTGAATGTTGCTTGATTGTTTGAGTTTGTATTATGATGATTTTAGTTAAAATATTAATGAAGATGTAGATACTAGATATAACGCTTTTTAGTCAGTAGGCAAAATATGTGAAAGTTTCGTATAAACAACGTTTTGTAGTCTTGATGAGCTGCTTTAAAGGTAACGTTCAAAAGTGATGGTCATTATTTCAATGTAATCAAAACGTATTCACTCAAAGGTACGACATTGTGGCATAGTGCACTAATGCTTTTCAACAAACATCGAGAAAAAAATATTAACTTGTTATTATACTGTACTGAAGAAGCCACATACTAAATCAAAGCTGATGTACCATCAAGTGCATTGTCTAAATTAGAGATACTGCAAAATCTTATTTACAGTAAGTTAAACAAAGTTAAGAAGTTTTAATCCTGATAGAAGAAATTGTTAGATATCAAAAAAATAATACCTTGCACGTTCTTGCTTCATAAATGTATAGTGCTAAAGTCAATAGTTTTCTCCCAGTTCTAGTGCTGCCCCTGCAATAGTCAAAACTAAAAGTATCCGAATCAAAGGAATAATGAACAAAATCAGCCTAGGTTGAATTTTTTTGCATATAGGGGAGACTCAAATAGCATTTCTTTATTTCTGCTTTTAATGTTTTAGGTACCAGTGTCTAACTTCCAGTCTCAAAAATCTCAGAAAATACTGTTCTTCAGTTCTGCCTCATAATCTTCGAGCACGCTTGCTAAGCAAAAATAGTTTTTGGTAACCACAAAAATGTAGTCTACCCCTTATTCTTTCATTTATACAATACTACCAAATTATATATTTTGCACTCTCAATACATTGCCAGCTAATGAGGAGAATCAACTTGAAAAACAAAAAACCAAATCAAAGGAATATTTTAACATCGAAACAAGTGTAAATAAATGTCAAGAAAAGGCCAAGAATATTTTCCTAAACTTTTTCTTTGCATAATTTAGAGAAGACGATCAAGATATTTTAGTTCTCCATAATGCTGAGATCCGTTTTAATTGGAAACTCCAGTGGTGCAAATTCGTCAAAATGATTAAAAACGATTTGTTTTCAGTCTTTCAAAGTCATTTCTACTTTTGGCGACCGTC
The DNA here is from genome assembly GCA_030571435.1 of Myxozyma mucilagina. NCBI lineage: Eukaryota > Fungi > Ascomycota > Lipomycetes > Lipomycetales > Lipomycetaceae > Myxozyma > Myxozyma mucilagina. Next base: position 3,838 of record JAJLXV010000136.1, on the reverse strand, counting down.
CATAATAGGAAACATAATTATCATTTTTAACAGATTCTTCAAAAGCTTTATTGAGAGCTCCTTTTAAATAATTGGGTAGAAGTTGTATATAGAGATTCTTCCTATCCGACATAGACATCATATCTGTAGGAATATTGATCATTGCTTCGTCAAAAAACTGGTTTAAGACAACATGATTGTGTTCGTTCATCTGACCAGCGTAGGATTGAAGTTTGCTATGGAAAAACTGGACTCGTCTTGCAGTGCGATCTTTCGAAAGAAGTGCATAAACTAGTATTTCCCATGTGATGCATCTTTGACCTCTTCCGTATCTTATTTTCAAGTCCTCCGCTATCGGGTCTCTGACTGAAGCAGGTAATTCGGAAAATACTCTGGCGGCAATATCATCCACGTCGAATCGATTATCACATACTATTATAACTGAATTTAGGAACAATTCCCAATTTGCCAATGGATTTGAGCCCAATTTTGGCAGTACGACATTGTAAATGTTTTCTATTTTTGGATTAACACGGCGTAAAATGTCGTTTTTTAGAGGCACAGTTGTGCGTCTATTGTTAACCACTGCACAGTTATACGACTGAAACATAATGCTTTTACTGTCGTGAAAGAGTCCGACTTCTCAAAGGAATATTTAAGAGTAGGCCCGAGGCTGTAAAATTTACGAAATATGGTTTGAAACCGGAAAGGCCGTTGTATTACCAAGCAGATAAAATGGCTGAAAAAAATCTTATAACTAAAATTAAATGACGCCAAAAACGATACGATTTTCTTTAGGCCTACAAGGAAACATGTCTTCCTGAGCAAACAACATCCCGCCACTAATCAATTTTACTACCACGTCTCTGAAAAGCGAATTACTTGCCAAAGCTTATTCACTAATTTTAATACAGAGGTACAACTTGAAACTACTATTTTCTTCTATGACAAACTTTAATCAAAGCTTCCGACGTTATGCTGTAATACTTCTAGGCTTTTCATCTGCTCATCTCATACAACTGCGCTGTCTATATTTGCCCCCCATTACATTTATGCTTGTTTCTATAGTTGACTTTTTTTTCTTGGCTTTTTAGTACATATATAAATCCCACTTGAATTACATTTATCAAGTCATTTATTTCGACCCCTTTTTTATCGTCCACGAATTTATCTCAACGAACCCTTCTATGTGTAAATCATGCGTTGTTACGGCTCGATATATCGCATTAGCTTTGGGGCCAATTTTTTTTGAAACATTTCATTTTTGAACTGAATGTCTCCGCATTTGCAGCTTGCGGGAATTCTATTGTTTGAACTCATATGTTTTTTTTTATTTTTGAGAAGGCCACTCACGATTTCTGTATGATAGCGTTACTTGTTCAGACCTCCCTATTTTCATCAACCAAAGATGGGAGGTATAGTGAGAATTTTACTACTTTACGAGACTTGAAGTCTTGCAGATGCATTTAGAGTAGTTTTTTTTTTTGTGCGCGTAGTGACACAAAGGTTTATATTACTTTAGGAAAAACATAAACTATGATATTTTTTTCTACAATAAACCCACCAACTTGTTAACCTATATAGAATAGTATTAATTTTGTAGTATGTAGTACAAAAAATTTTTAATCTGTTAAGTTTTTACAACACTCGTACTGTTAACAATTAAAAGTATGACATTTACAAAGCGGTTTCGTTACCTTTCACGTCAGATTGTTTTCATTTTCATTTTCATTCCTTTTTTTTTTTTTGGGATAATTGCTGGTGTCGAACAAATGATTTATAGGAACTTCTCGTTCCCAAAAAATTGCGCGTAGAGAATAACTATCTCACATCTCACCTGCAGACTCGAATACAGCACGGATGTTTTTTTTTTGCTGCAATTATTGAATTATTTATAAAGCTGAAATGATGTTATTTAAAAGCATGACGTGCATGTCGGAAAGTTTTTACATACTGCTACCAAACGTTCATGAACACTTTTCGATGGACAAATCATTGACTGTCAAACAAAACATTTTGTAAAAAATATAGTATTTATTGTTTTGAATTTACTTTCTACTGTGATCACGAAGCTTTTGAAGGGTTCTAGAGACGTATTGTTAAAAAACATATATTGAAGTAACGATGTATAGTCAGCTTTACCATATCCCAGACTTTTCAAAAATGACAGAATTCATTGCAAGCAGTTAGAATCTCACACCTTCAAATAAGTGAACTACCAACTTTACTCTAAAGTCAATGAATTATTTACAAATAACCAGGCCACTATCAATCAGAATATGCAAATATGATAAATTAGCTTATCGCACATGTGAGTCGACAAATTAATGTCATAACTAACTTCAAGCCTTTCTCAAGTAGATCAACTAAAGGCATAGTCTTTGGTGACAAGTTCAAGTTTTCAAAAACTGCAAAGACGGTATTTAGAATGAATAACATTTACTGTGATCAATGGTGGTCTCGTGAACCGATTTTAGACGATGGCGGAAATTCTTTTTGATATTTGCTGAAACATGCTCAAAATACTTATAAGTAAGCTCAACATTTTCTGCTTTTTTGCTTTCTTGCAATTAAATCTTTAAGAAAGTTCTATACAAAAAATTAAACCATCGTATCACGAAGTTAGAGGCCGAGCGCACGACGCGTCACGCTCATGTAGTAAACGATTGACTTTTTTTCCAGATCACGTAACCTGTGAAGAGTTGCAACGAAGAGTTCAAGCAGTTCATTAACAGCATTTTTTTCTTCAGAACTGTTAGTATTCTCATATTTAGGATGACATCATGTTTTGAGAAAGTGCCATCGCGTCTCCGTCGCAGTACTCGACAAGACACGATTGATAACTCAGCACCAGGTCTGAAGCTTGAATCCAAAGTTTCTTGCAAAGCTAGAAACGCCAAATTAACTACGCTTTTATACAATAAAATATACTTGTACGTTCGTGGCAGTTTACAGGTCTAGAAATGTAAAAAAAAATGCGTCACATTTTGAAACCGCGCGTTTGCTTTACATGTTACTATATATGATCACAATTTCGCTATGCATGTTGGAATTGGATGTATTGTTTTACATTTTATAAAAAACCCAATTGACGTTAAAATTTTTCACTAAATGTGCCTACTAAAAATGATGTTCTGAAGCGGTTGTTGAAATCATTGGTTCTCTTTAATTACTGCACCAACAATACAACAGTCAAAAAAATATATCATTCATAAATTATAAACAGGAAATTAAATATAGCATAAGTTTTTTGAATCTTCTATAACGTACTTCATCACTCAGCGGCGGATTTCCTCCCAACGCGTAAAACTCCTAACGTGTCGTACATTCAACGCGTGATATTTTCTAAAATTGTAATATCAGCACAAATGTGCAGCCATATACTTGTTCTGTCAGTTCAGGCAATGTTTTTAGTATGCGAGATGTTCAATAAGATAAGTTACAGAGCTGACAGCGAGACTTTTTTGTGGATTTACCCGCCAGAGATAAAATGACTGACCACAAAACCAACTTACTCTACCAAAAAAGCACAAAACACACTCAAATCACCAAAAAATAGATTATCAGTACGCATAAATTTAGTACTCTAGCGCTTTCTTTCTAGAAAATTGCTGGTGTTGACAAAATGATTCATCTTTTACTACGAGATCACGGAGAAACCTCATTCGGTAAATATTGTGCATAAAAAAGTAACCGGCTCACCAGTAGACTTAATTTCGGCATAATTAGTTTTTTTAATGCATGGAATGTTTACGGAATTAAATTTATGTCTTGTGGAAGCTTGATGTGGGTGTGAAAGCTTCTTTACCTGTTGCTGCCCAACATTTGAGCCATGGCAGTCATGAACAGCTATCAATAT